>RDPX01000013.1:3231625-3335395 GCA_003991215.1 Morbakka virulenta | reverse complement strand
AGAGAGAGAGAGAGAGGGAGGGGAAGAGAGAGGGAGAGAGAAGGAGGGAGAGAGAGGGAGTGAGAAGGAGGGAGAGAGAGGGAGGGAGAGAGAGAGGGGAAGAGAGGAGTGTGTGTGTGTCTGAGAGAGAATGTGTGTGTGTATGGAGGGGGGATTCGAGCAACTAAATAATGACTGATCCACAGCCTACCATACAGACAATTTGTATCTATATTTTGAAAGTTGGTTACGAGAACGGACTACAAAGTTAACTGATAAACATATTACAAAATATTATTTTTTCAGTAACAGCTAGATAAAAAACATTATTTATTAATTTCCCTCCGGTTTATTCCAGTCTCAATTCTTTACTATTAAGCTTTTTAGTATATGTGTACTAGTTTTTTATTTAACAATTGACCAAGGTGGTTTTTATTGATGGTCCATTGCTGATAGGTCTGAGAAACTAGTGGCACTTTAATGCCATTTTATTGGGACATTTTGAGGCTTTCTCCCCAAGTACTTTGCATTGTCTAATTTTATGAGGATTATCTGTGAAAAATTAACTTACCCATATTTACAAAACAACCGGAGGAATAAAAACATAAAATTCTTACTCTTTGACATTGTATTTGTAAATCATAAAATTCTTATCTAACCATGCAGTAAATAGTACCTAAATGGAAGACCATGGACTTAGGGAACATACGGAAAAGGAAAAAATGTGAGCATTTGAAGACGAAGAACTCTAAAGCATGAAAAATGTATTTTCATATGCTAATTGACCTAATTGTATTTGCTAACAAAGACATGATTTTTGAAAAGGAACTACAAAGACTGCTTTAATTACTGCTACCTCAATTCCTTACTTGACTTTAGCACTCTTTTTTGAACAGACACAGAAGTATTCTGCCAAGACTTACAAATTTTAACAAATGTCCACCCATACATAGGTCATACACAGGTCTATACACAGTCAAAAATTCGAGTGCAAAGTACATAATAAAGACAATATCCTTCCATTACTTACATCAAGACTGAAAGCAGTAAGCAACGAATATGTAGCTTATTCTCAAGGTAATGAGGGTAAATAGAAGCACAGTTGAAAACAATAAGTAAGAAGGAGAGGAAGAATGCAAAAAACACTTTCGCAAGCTAAATGTTTGAGGTTGCTTCACTTAACAGCAACACGTTTTTGTCAATTGCTTTGGAATACACTAGCGACGATAGTGAACATCAGATTTAAGCAAAACAGTCGTAATACTTTTTTGTTTAGTTTTTTGGGTGTGTGGGATTAGTGGTGGTTGTAATCAGTCACCTTTATGTTACAACCACATTGAAAATATAAAGTTTCTTTCTTACCGGCACAATGACGAATAAGGCATCTCTTCTTCTCGTAACCAATTGAATGGCAGAATCCGCCACCAAATGATGGTTTAGGGTTTTCACATTTTCTATATCGCTCTAGTATTCCGACACCACATTGCTTGCTGCAACTACTCCAAGGCTGCCAAGGAGTCCACCCTCCATAAACTGCCAAGGAAGGAAGAGATAATAATTACATCAAGTTAAACATACATCTATGGACATGAATATACATTTGGCTGAAAAAGTCTTCACTTTTAATTCCTCAGTCAGGTGTCTTTATCCAAACAAAAGCCAGGGAAAACGTTTTTGACGCCCAAAAGTGTGATATTTGTTGAGATATTCACAATCATTATCATAATCAGCATTAATAGCATCGGCAGCCATTTATACCACTGCAAGCTAATCTCCTTTATTAATTTCTGCTACTTGCTCTTTTCATCCAGTTTATTCCTATTGTTTCATTATACTATTTGTCTATCTTATTTTCGGTCTTTCTATTATCTTTTTCCTATTCCTCTGTAATTTCAGTATACAAGGAGTAAATTTAACAGAGTCAAATTTGTAAAACAAAAAATAATAATATTTATTAAATCTACCCTTTTTTTTTTTTTTTTAGTTTTAACGTCATTTTTCCCCAGCAATTGGGGCTCAGACGGTGCCCTTCAAAGGGACTTTGATTTGGCAGTGAGGAATTTCTTGGCCAGATGCCCTTCCTGACGCCAACCGATGGCTTTTTCTTTTCGCAAAGTTCCAAATTCTCCTCGACAGCTCGGGGAATCGAACCCGGAACTCTTGGTTACTGTGCAGTGCACTAACCATTAAGCCACGGCTCCTCTATTTATTAAATCTACCCTTTGTTGTGCTCTAATAATGTTGATCCAAACTAATCTCGTATCATCTCCTACTGGAAATCAGTTACGTATATTGTGTGCAAGGTGTGCTAAAAGACACTGTACCACCTTTCCCTTGATGTCTTTGAAGATGTGACATAAA
Organism: Morbakka virulenta; assembly: GCA_003991215.1. NCBI lineage: Eukaryota > Metazoa > Cnidaria > Cubozoa > Carybdeida > Carukiidae > Morbakka > Morbakka virulenta. The sequence continues at coordinate 3,333,055 of RDPX01000013.1, read as the reverse complement.
ATTTACATTAGCATTGACGTACCATATCTAATGGTTTGGCAAAATGATTCTGATCAGACACAGGAATAATTATATGATTATGACATAACTAATTTTGTAGTCTCTAAAAAATTATGAAAATTAATACGGTCTAGGTAGTAAACATTTAATTGATTTCACCTAGAGCATAGAAGCCTGAAAATATTTTTGCTTTCTCCTGAGCAGTATAAATATTTTACTGATTTAACGAGACACTTGCATACCTTAGAATAATAAAGGGTGTAATCAGAGGAATACAAAAGCAATGTTCCTTTTTCTCTGTATCTCGTGGTTCAGCTAAGAAGTAAATCAAGCTTTCAAAATTCTGTTTCTTACCTGCGCAAGTATGGGTATTGCATTTCTTCACTTCGTATGATAGAAACTGGCATGGTTTTCCCTTAAATTTTGGTTTTGGATCTTCACATTTCCTATTTCTTTTCTTTTTTCCTCCGCCACATGGCTTACTGCATTGACCCCAGTCTTCCCATGGAGCCCATTCTCCATCAACTAAAATGAAAAGAAGTGATTTATAGATACGTTGTATTCGGCTGCTTGTTATGTTTCTTTGATTAATGTTTCTTCCACAATTTGTTAAGTATCTAGTGTCATAGACTTAAACCAGTAACCAGTAGATTTTAATTTTTAGAACAAATTTGTACCCCTGAATCAAACAACATGAAAACTTGGGATATTGGCTATTGACTGAAAACAAACACCCTTTAACTAGAACTCAGCTTGGCATGCAAATAAAAGTCATGTATATTAATTTTCATCATCAGCCTCTTTAATCTGAGCGTTATATAATAAGATGGTAGGCCTATAAAGCTTGAACTGTATATTTTTAATCAGGCAGCTAATGCAAAATAGCACCATTACTTTGCTTTTGATAAAATAAACATTTTCTGATAAATAGCTAGGAATTGGAAGCACATTACACCTTCAATACAATCAGTTCATTAATATGCTTTGAATTAAATAATTGACTTTTTAACATATTTAAGGGAATAATTTCTGATTTCAAAGAGCTTTTTCACTCTTAGGCCATTTATTTGAAGACATTTTAGAGGAATAAATTTACATAAATAATTTACATAATATACATAACCCTAGCTCTTATCAACTTGTGTTTGAAAGGTGGGAGGGAATAAAAAAAAGTGAACCACTTTATCGTCTGTAACGAATGGGTATTGCTCATCTCGATTTTTAAAAAAAATATGTCTTCAAAAAGATAGCTTTTAGACGAAAACAACTATTCCTTTTTTCTTGGATTACTTAAACTTATTTTTTCTATAAAAATATATATTCTCATTTAGATCTCCCATTTATGACGAGTCCTTTAGGGAATCAAAACTGCAGCTGACTAATACTTAAGCTGTGATTCCCGCTGCATGTTAATTGTTTCAAAGAAAACGATATTGAAACTAGAGAGATGGCTTTATTTGGATAGTAGGATTACGTAGGTCAGACGACGGTTCTTTCTCTTTGTCAAATTTAAGATACCATTAACGTTTAAACCAAAACGAAGAACATGTCCAAAGGTATTCTATAACAGAACAGAATCAAAACCTTTTGATGTAACGCAGCTGTGTACTTTTTCTCCTCTGCCGTGATACCTAGTAGAAATTACTGAAGTTCCAGAACACAAATCTTGCAGTAAGCACTGAAATTGTCTGGAACTTGACACTGAATGAAATTGACAGTTTTCACTACTATGTTTATTCTTACCTTCAAATTCATATATTTTCGCTTGAGGCCAGCCGCAGGTCATGGATAACTATATGTGTGAATCATTTCCTTTCGTCTTCATCATAAAATATATTATAATATAATACAACAAAAAGTGGTAATGATTTTGACCAGCAGGCTACCTCGGTGGATAATGAGACGCTCAATGTCTGGGTCGTGGAGACCCAGGTTGTGCTTTTTTTTCTTGTTTTTGTATTGATACCTCAAACTCAACGCAAATTAAAATGCCATTAACCTTCTCAAGCTTATAACCTAATCCAAATTTTTCTATCTTGTTTCCCAAGAATACTAAAGTCCCTGTGCTTATGTCTTGCTACCAGGGAGATCTGCCAGCAAAGTTTCGTCAAAATCAATCTACTAAACGTCTAGTGCCCAATAATGCCTTTAAGTGGCATCACAACAGTACTTTACGTGAAATATCAAACCCATATGATATCCAGCCTTAAAAACCCTTAACCAAGCAGTGTCAGTCGCACNTATATTATAATATAATACAACAAAAAGTGGTAATGATTTTGACCAGCAGGCTACCTCGGTGGATAATGAGACGCTCAATGTCTGGGTCGTGGAGACCCAGGTTGTGCTTTTTTTCTTGTTTTTGTATTGATACCTCAAACTCAACGCAAATTAAAATGCCATTAACCTTCTCAAGCTTATAACCTAATCCAAATTTTTCTATCTTGTTTCCCAAGAATACTAAAGTCCCTGTGCTTATGTCTTGCTACCATGGAGATCTGCCAGCAAAGTTTCGTCAAAATCAATCTACTAAACGTCTAGTGCCCAATAATGCCTTTGGTGATCATCACCTCTAAAAAAGTAGTTCTTGAACAAAATAGATATCTCGGCCCGGACCCCTTTCCCCTTCTATTTATGAAAACGTTTTAAAATTGTCACGGTCAATCTTTATTGTCTGCTGATACTTTTTTTTGTTAGTTGTTTTCTGCTGGTTCTATTACTTTTTCTTACCATCATGCAGGCATAAGCATGCAATCTGTGAGCGAAGCAAAGTTCTTAAAAAAAATTAATTTTAATCCCGCTTCCAACGTCTTTCAATATCATAGATGCTGGATATGTCACTCTGTTATTTGTTTGAATATAAGCTGGAGGCTGTTTTGTTGAGTTTCTTTGCTCTCAAAGGTAACCATGGCCTGGCTTTCACGTCTCGAGGGTGTTTTTCAAACTGACAAAGAAAAAGGGGCGAGGCGATACTGGTGCCATAACCAGTTTCTCATTCAGGGCAGTTTGGGCTTTTTGGCCTTGAAGGGCAACGGGCCTAGGAAAAGGAAACTGACATAAAATGCTCCCCAACGATGGGTTATCCAGTGCAGGACACACTCGGTAAACAATTGTTGCCGAGTGTAAAATTATGGCATTCAACACAAAACAAATCTCGACATTTTACCCTCTAATACGGCTAGGGTGTACCCCACAAATACTACGCAACATAAACCCCCGTATGTTGAGAGAAATCCGCAAGGGGTACCCCAGAACGTATCCCGAATGAGGTTAAAGAAGCAAGGGAAAAGCTGGAAACTCAGGAACGGAACCTGGAATGTAGGATCAATGACAGGTAAGCTGAGGGACATTGCAGACATCATAAAGAGGAGGAGAATTGACATGCTGTGTGTACAGGAAACAAGATGGAAGGGGAACAGAGCAAAGGAAATAGGAGGATTCTAGTTGCTGTACCTTGGAACAGAGATCAGGAGAAACGGAGCAAGAATAGTCAGGATTGATCTGAAGGATAAAATAAATAGAGTCAAGGGAATAAGTGTGAGGTTGATGATGGTTCAATTGGCTGCTCACGCGGGCTTAGTAAATGTGATTAGCGGATATGCTCCACAATTGGGGTGTTCGGAGTAAGAAAAGGAAGAGTTCTTCGAGCAGCTAGAAGGCTTAATTCAAAGTGTAAGGATGGAAGAAAAGCTGGTAGTGAGTGCAGACCCGAATGGACATTTTAGGAAAAACAGAGATGACTTCTACCAACACCATGGTGGAACAGTGAGCAGAGTTAGAAATGCAAAGGGCACATGAATACTTGGCATGGCGCCAGCCCTTGAGCTTACGAGCATTAACACATGGTTTATGAAGAAAGAGGAGCATAAGATTACCTATCATAGTGTAGGAGCAGATAGCCAGGTTGATTTTTTGCTTACAAGAAGAAACTTAAGGAAAAGTGTGATGGATTGTAAAGTAATACAAGGAGAAGCAGTGGTCAAACAACACAGGTTAATTGTGGTTGAGCTCACAATAAAGAGGCAAAGGAAAAGGCAAAGAAAAAGGGAAAATCGTAGCAAGGATTGGACTCGAAGGCAAGCAGAGAAGGCTAGGAGTTTTAGGACAAGGGTAACAGAGCTAAAGGGAGTAGATCGTGTTCTTAGAGTAGAAGAAAAATGGGTGAAGCTCAAAGACAATATCATAATGCCAGCAAAGGAAGGTGGAGAAACAAAAAGAGGACGATTAATGGACAAGGAAAGGTGGTGGAGGAACGACAGTATTCAGAGAGCTTTAAAGGAAAAGAGGGTGTAGTCTTCAAGAATTCGGAAGAGGATAGAAGTGATGCAGCTATTAAAAATTATAAATATCTCTAGAGAGAGGTAAAGGCAGCAGTAACAAAGGCTGAACACTACCAGTTTTGCTATAAGCGTCTGGATAGTTACGAAGGTCAGGAGAATATTTTTAGGATTGCCAAAGCAAAGAAAATAGCAAAATGAGACAAAGGGGTTATGGTGCTGATCATGGATGACAAGGGAAATATTTTGAGTCAGGACAAAGAGATAACGGATCCTTGGAGGGAATATTTCTCGCGGATTATGAATATGCAGAATCAAAGAGAGGAACCAGACTAGATTTAGTATTACCGGTGGAGTGCAAAGAGCCCCAGATATCTCGGGAGAAAGTAAGAAGTGCATTGAAAAATTTGAAAAGTGGCAAAGCACCAGGTAAATCAGATGTTTCCAGTGATACGATAAAGGTCCTGGTGGAAGAGGGAATTGTATGGTTAACTGACATCTTGTGAGAGATATGGAATGATGGGGAGATACCAAAGAACTGGAAAAAAGCATTTAAATCCCTATCTAGAAGAAGGGAGACAACCAGCTAGCAAGGAGAGGGAACTACAGGACTGAAGGGGTAAATTGCAACAAGCTCTGGAGAAGGGGGTTCTAAAGGTTAATTCACAGACGACAGAGGTTATGGTATCCAGTAGACAAGGGAGAGAATTTCCTACGATTGTGGAAAATCATGAAGATGGGATCAAGGCAGTGAACAAGTTAAGATATTTAGGCTCTATCTTTTCGATGAAGCCTGTAAAGAAGAGATCAGAGCAAGAGTCGGGAGTGCCTGGAGGAAGTAGGAGAGAGTAGTGTAGTTGTGTAGTGACAAGAAGGTACCACTCCATCTTATGAGCTACTTCTCTAAGGTGGCCATCAGAACGATTTTGTTGTATGGTGCTGAGACCTGTCCATCGAAGGTAGACCAAGAAAGGAAGCTGGAGGCCATAGAGAAAAGAATTATAAGGTCATTGACTGGGGTATCATTTTTGAGGACAGGATGAACTTGGATTTGATAAAGGAGGCAAAGGTGGTAGACGTGGGCAGAAAGTGGGCATAGAGGCAAGATTCCACTGGATTGGTCACATCATGAAGAGGGAGCATGAAGACATTGTGAAACGTGTATACCATCAGCCAGTAGTTGGGAAATGAAGTACAGAAGGCCATAAATTAAGGTGGAGAGACAGAGTGTGAGCGACATGAAGACAGTTGGACCTAAGAAGAATGATACGAGCAATAAATAGGAAAAAGTAGGGGAAGAAATATCAAGTGGCCAACCCAACTTTCAAGTTGGGAGGGAACAGAAGATAGGAAATAGGAAGAAGCAAGTTGCTGTTTTTCTCCTTTCCGTTTCTAGCACAGCAAATTATCCGTTTTCTACTTCTTTCTGGGTAATGGAGGTTTATTTAATTCTGCAATAGAAATAATTTTTAGGAATGCACTAAAATATATAATAATTTGTATGAATGTTAAAACATCCATTTAAACTTCACCAGCCATGAAATTACTTTGTGTTGTTTGGGTTCTCGTTACATGACTTATACTAAAATGTTTTATTCAGGTCTGGGCGAAATGCACTTTTTATGTCGGTGTACAAGCCAACTAAATAAAAAGATAAAGTTGTTCATATTTGTTGAAGTTAATTGCTACACCATTTTATTCTTCATACAAATCCAATAATTCTAAATTTTATGAAACATTCAATATGTATACCTATATATATATTACGCTGCTGCGTCACTAGGTGACCTAGGATAAGTATGTCTACGTCTCAAGTCCGGACCAGGACCTCAGAGGCGCTGAACACGGCGCAAGATTGATGCGGTGCCCAAAAGTGCTGAAATCTGAGCACTTGCAGCAATGTTAGGGATCTGCAATGTTTCAAATGCTTCGAANAGAAATAATTTTTAGGAATGCACTAAAATATATAATAATTTGTATGAATGTTAAAACATCCATTTAAACTTCACCAGCCATGAAATTACTTTGTGTTGTTTGGGTTCTCGTTACATGACTTATACTAAAATGTTTTATTCAGGTCTGGGCGAAATGCACTTTTTATGTCGGTGTACAAGCCAACTAAATAAAAAGATAAAGTTGTTAATATTTGTTGAAGTTAATTGCTACACCATTTTATTCTTCATACAAATCCAAGTAATTCTAAATTTTATGAAACATTCAATATGTATACCTATATATATATTACGCTGCTGCGTCACTAGGTGACCTAGGATAAGTATGTCTACGTCTCAAGTCCGGACCAGGACCTCAGAGGCGCTGAACACGGCGCAAGATTGATGCGGTGCCCAAAAGTGCTGAAATCTGAGCACTTGCAGCAATGTTAGGGATCTGCAATGTTTCAAATGCTTCGAATATTCCAGGTGGTAATATATATATTTATATATAATTAAATATATGATACTTAAACTTCAGCAATTAACTCTGAGATTGGTATCCACCCGTGCTTTTCCAAGTTATCTGATTAAACTAGTTGCATTTCATGCAGTGAATTGATCGCAAGCAACAAAAATAGTAGTATTGCATCCCTACAATGTCGGGAGAACTTTTTAATTTCAGTTAACTTACTAGGACAGGGATGTTTATTACATATTTGACTTTCTTTGCCCCAGCCGACACAGGGCCTTCCACCGTAAAAGGGAGAAGGACGTGTACATGTTCTTGTTCGAAATGTTATTCCCTTGTTACAAGGGTGATCACATTCTGACCATTTAGTCCAAAGAGCCCAGCCACCATGAACTAGGAGAAATTGACAAAAGAAATTTTAGCCTTTTAGGAAAAAAAGCCGTTTGAAGTATCTAAAACACAATAAATGTAAATTTAATTGAATACTTTTTTTTGAAATAAAAAAATTATTTCAAATAAGACTGGTATTCTAGTGCAGATTATAGGATTAAAAACGGCACTATGCTATATTACAAATAAAGTGGTGTGATAAGAGGGAATAAGTAGCCTTTTTTATGCTTCTGTATGGAAAAGACATTTTATATTTTTAATTAGTTAATCTACTAATATACCTTATTTCATTAGTAAAAATATTGGAGATGTTTAAAGGCGAAATTCTCTACAAAGATGAACTGTAATGAGCAAGTATATTTACAATGGCTATGTTTTAAAGTATGCCAAATTTCCACTCAATCAAGCTGGAAAAGAAATTCCTTGTGGTTGCAAATTACAAATTCAAATATGACTAAAAAATCTCGATGTTACCCCTTAACATACAAATAAATAACTTTCTACGAACCTGGGCATCGGTGAATGTTGCATACTTGAGTTTCTCGACCTTTTCCTTGACACATTTTGCCACCAAATTTTGGCCGAGGCACTTCACATTTTCTTGTCCGAAACTTTTCACCACCCTGGCATGGGCGATTACACTTTGACCAAGAACTCCAAAATGTCCAAACACCATCAACTAACAGAAAGAAAATCAATGTACCAATGCACTAGATACTATCTTTTGATAAAAGGCAAAAACTTAATCAACTTTAAGCATTTTAATACTGTTATAACGCTTTAGACACTTTATTGTACAATTCATAAAAACCCATAAATATAAATAACCAAGATTTATAATTTCCCCTTTTCACTACTGTTTCAAAGAAGCATCAGACTGACGATAACGTTTCTGCAAATTTTGACCTTTTGGACTTTTAAGCTATTATTCTATCGTTTTCTATCATCTGCATCTCCCTAACCATACACCTTGTGGCATGGTCCCATCTTTTCCCTATCGGAACCGTATCGGAAAAGCTTTTAGTTACCTTCTGGCAGAGGAATTAATGCTAAGGTACTCCCACCTACAATTTTGCTTGGGTGAACGGTCACAATGAACTCCCGATGATGACAAATATTTGTATTTCCTTCTGTTTATTTCCAATGAAAATTCACAATGTCTCTGTAGGAACAGTAAACAATCCTAACGCTTTTATTTGATTTTAGAGGCTTTTTAAGATATTCTTTGTAACTGACAAATGTATCATAAAATGATGATGATATTTAGTTTGAACATGTCTTCACATGCCACACATGAAGTTTAAAACAAACTGTCCAATTTTTCAGTCCCTTCTTTGTGATGTAAAACAGAAAACGTGCAGATGATATAACGGCCTTAATACGATGGCGAATTTTATTACAGGATCCTAATCAAAATAAATAAGTAATAAAATCAGAAATTGTAATTTGATGATGAGATAGGAATTAATTCAATATTCATCTTCCACTTAACAGCATGCTCTTCTTTGTCCAAATAGTCTTCACCAAAACTTTATATGGAACAGGCTCTTTATAAACAATTAATTCTCAGAGGTCATGCTAAATCGATTAGTCTAACAGGGCAGTTCTAAAGTTGCTATTTAGTTTGCTTTTTTATTCAATGGGTTTTTTATTATTATCTATTAAATTTGTGTACAAATAAGTTCATAAAACGCTAGATATTTAGAATTAAATAAATTTCAAATATTTTATGTAAACAAAATAATAGCTATTTAACTAGTCTCCAGAATCAAATGCAATAAAATACCTTTTCAAAATAGAAAATAACTAATTTTAATGTGGGAGTCTACAACTAAACTTACTTCGGCAGGGATGTGTGTTGCATTTTCGTATCTCTAATTTTTTGCCAAGGCAGTCTTTACCACCAAAGTTTGGGGCAGGATTTAGACATGCTCTTGATAAAAGGAATTTTCCTCCTCCACATGAACGATCACATGGAAACATTTTCCATCCTGTCCAAGCACCATTAACTAAAAAGAAAGTTATAAGTCATTTACATACATTGATGATATATGGTAAAACTCTATCCAATGGTAAAAATGCTTTACCATTGGATAGAGTTAGTTACGATTCGTTCGTGAAGATATTTCTCGAAGAGAAAGGTTCGTAGAACGAGCGAGGCAGTTTTTGCCTGTACGAAAATCTTAGGATGATTTGAAGGGTGACCACCTAAAGCTGCGGACAAAGGTTCTCTCTTTGAAAAAGAAGACTGCTGATTTACAAAATCGGACCATCAAGTTTTCATAAAGTCCACTCTGGCTACACTATAAATACCATCCAAATTTCAAGATGGTACAAATGCACATCATTTTCTTTTCTACAATGGAGGGGTGGTAGTTGTGGAGAATAATATGTACATCGATGTGGGTATTTAAAATGATATGCTTCCTTATTACCCAAGGTGTCAAATTTTGGAAAGTGCTTGGGTCTGTGTTAAGTGGATGGTTCCTGTATACAAAAAGAAATAGATGTAAACCAGGGTCAAATTCAAATTGCTTGTGTTATGTATTTTTGTGTGGTTGCTTGATTTAAAAAAAAATTAAGATAGGAAAATATGAATAGAAAAAGGGTGAAAAAAACTTACTAGGACAATGATGAGTATTGCATGGTACTCTTTGATAGCCATTCCCATAGCAACGACGCCCACCATGAGTAGGTTTCGGATTTTCACATCTTCTGTGCCTTACTTTTTCACCATCTTTACAAGGTTTACTGCATTTGCTCCAACTTCCCCATTTTGTCCAGCCTCCATGAACTATGAGGAATTAAATGAAACAATTTCATGGCAACAGACCTAAGATGCTTTCAATGTTTTTAATATGCTTCATTAACTAATTCTTATTTTTCTTGTTTTGTTATACTCTCAGGTAAGCTGGTTGACCAAAAGCAATTCTACATCAAGGCAACAAAAGTAATTTCCAGCTATGATATAATTCAATAAATAATTGATTAACTTGAGAGGAAGCGTAAAATCAATAGAACAGGTGAGAAATTAGACCAATGCTGCCTTTCATTACAAAACCCAGCACTTGAAAACATTTTAATCATTTAACATTATCTTAATATCCTCCTTTGATGCACAAAAAATGTGATTTTAGTGTAAATAAATTAAGAGGTTCGGCACTATTCTGGCACTATTTGAAGTTTGTTTGTCATTTTGCATTTTAGCGTTTTCATTCTTTCACCATCCTTTGCAATCTTTTTGGCTCAGCGAGTGACGTAATTAGTGATGTGGTCATGAGTTTTATTATGTATGATGTTTCTATTTAAGTTATTTATGGCTAGTTCCAACAACTTTAATTCTACATTTTTAAACCTAATTCTATCTTTCAGTACATATATATATATTTATATACACATTTATATTGTAATCTCCTGTGTTAATACCATAAAGTGCTTAAAGTACATGGCAGACGAATGTACAACAGGTGAAATACAACAGAAAGATAATTGCGACTAATACGTTTACAATATTACGTGAAAATATAGGCATATATAGTTTTACTTGATTTAAAATAAGTAGTAGGCAATTATTGTAGTTCAAATATTGAAAATAAAGATAAAAATTTTTTGTTTTTTCTCCTTTTTCATCTGTAGAAAAAAAAATTAAACTGATTTATGCTGCAGCTGTTCTATTGCGTATCTTAACAATACTACCGGAACAAAGAGAAGGAAGTGCCACAGAGATAGTGCTGTTCAGTAATAGATACAATTTCGACAGCATTTTTATTTGTTTCCTAAACATTTTTGTTGATTTTCAGATGACTAGTTTTCGATAAGAGTAAACTTGAAACAACTGAGTTTCAATATTTCGACAACGTAAGATGGTAGAGATTGAGAACGTATAATTATACCTATTAAAAGTTCCTTAAAATGAAAAAAAGTCAACATCTTTAATATGTTTAAAATCGTATGAATGTTAGAAAACTATCGGAATCTGCTTAGTAAGAGCAATTGAGATGAAATTAAGAAGGATGGTTTTCGTCGTGGATACGAAAGAGTGGTAAAGCTTTGAAGTCTCAAAAGGCTTACAGTAAAATTTATGTTGAACCCCGTTTGAATGTCCCAATAGCACCAGTAATTTCCAACGCAGTTTATAATGAACACAAAGTGTCGGTATCAAACATATTACGTCAAATGCTGATAGTGATTAGCTAAAATTAAGCTTAATGTCATCAGTTGTTCTGTGCATTTGATTAATTCTATTTGAAATAGTCATTTACACTACTTTTTTTCCTGATTGAAAGTTTAGATGTTGAGATTTGTAGGCAGGAAATTACTCTGGAGAGTAGAGGTATATGTTGCTAACCTGATGGTAAAAAGAATATATTGTGTAAGAAGGAGTTGCAGTTTAAGAACCAAAGTTAAAGATAAAATAAGAAAGAAGACAAATGGCGTCTGACAAAGAATAGAGGCAGGAAAAAATTGTTAAAGAAAATATAAAGAACAGAATTGATTATATACCGAAAGAGAGTAAAAGTTTAAGGTCTAAACAAACTGACTGAAATATTGCTTTATACAAAATGATAAAAGGAGTAAGCGGTAAAGTTGTAGCCATTGTTTTTGCCTAGTAGGAAATATATCCAAAAATTGGCTAGAATGTGGAAACAAAATGTAAAATGATTTATTGTGAGAAGGAATGGGGCTCTAGAAGACAATGACACCTTCTGATGGAACTAAAAACGCCAAATAAAGCTAAAGAGAACTAAGTCGTCGGCAGAGAAATAACACCCAACTTACTTGGACAGTGGAAATCGTTACAAACTCGACTCTCGACTGGTTTTTCAATACACAATTGTCCTTGGTTAAATGGTCCATGATTATGCCTTAATCTTGTTTGTATTCCTTTGCCACAACTTTTACTGCAGCTTGTCCAAGCTTTCCATTTGTGCCATGTGCAATGATCTACGGGAGAAATATAATCAGCAATACAGTTATCGGTTTTCTAAGTATTAATCATCATATATTAATGTTCAACCACAATTTCTGCATTGGTTATCATACCTCCATGTATTTGTGTAAGAGATTAATAAGGCTAGGTGCAAAAATGAAAGACGACGGGTTGATGTGGCTTTTGGCATGTTATGAGAAGAAATGAAGAATATGTGAAAAGAGGAGTGCTTCCAGAAAAAAGAAAGAAAAAAGGGCCAAAAAGGAGATTTATGGACACGATAATTGAGGATACAAGTGACATGTGTGTAACTCAAAAGTGTGTAAAAGTGGGGTCAAAGGAAAAGACATCATTTGCTGTATTGTTAGTAGCCAGGTTGTTAACTGGACCAATGATCTTTTTGATCTGTGGTTATTAAATCTAATGCCGAGGGTGTGTGTGATTTAGTCTACATACAAACTAGATATTGCCGGCATTAAACGCTATTAATGACACGAGACGAAGTAGAGTTTTAAATATAGGATTGCTTCTGTGAAAAGGGGGTGATAATTTTAAAGGCGTGGTTGATAGAATGATAAGTGACACAACTATCATTTTGTAATTGATGAACAGTGGAATATTGAGGAGTAAACTTGAAAAACAAGGAAGACATGACTTGTATATCTTAATGGGTATTTGTTCCTTCTAAAGGACAAGAAAGTAGCTCTAGAATAACCTTAAAAATTAGGATAGTATGATGTCACTTTGTTATAATTTGATGAAATAATATTGTTGATCCCGAGGAATTTTGTTTTCTAGTTTTACACAAATTATGCACAGTCGTAAACAAAACGTATGCATTTGTCTGGCTTCGAAAATATGGACCTACCAATCAATGAAATTTTTTCTGACGATTTGAAGCAAGTTTATTTTTACAGTACCCTGTTGTTTAACTTGGTTGGAAAAGGAATTAGAATGTCTCCAATGGTCTAAAAAATGGGTTCAAATCCGTTTGACTCTTGAAAGGATGGCTTATGCATTGACGTACAAAGAAATGAGGATTGATTTGAAGAATGATGAAGGAAGCAGTAAACACTAGTGGGCTTATAGTATAAATCTATTGTACTTGTAGAATTTCAAAGTTTAAATGTACTATTTAGAACAGTGGCATGCTGGATGTAATAACTGGGTGTATATTCGATAGCAGAAGTTTAAAAGTTATTAAATAATTCCTGATCATCTTGGAAGATGAGAAAAATGTTGTCTTTGAAACGAAGTCACAGGAAAAGGGTCCTGTTGAATTTTTACTTATAGGCTGAGAGAAATGATTTTTTCGCATTTTTTCTTAAAAATGCTAGCAAACTCACTTCTGTTGGTATATGCATTGATGTTCTCTTAATTTGATGGAAAAATGAGATGTAAAGCAAAGGGTCTTACATTTTAAATCGAGAAGAGTAAGCTGATGGAGAAAATTAATTAGAATGGAAAAGTAAGTACTCTTTTATCATATTTGTATACAAAGACGTGATGTCAATGGTCACTGAAAAGGTAGAATTAGGGCAAAAGTCTTGGTGATTTTATGACTAAATGGTAATTAGAAAATCTCTCTTGCCTTTGATTTTTATGCACTAGGTTGTAAGAAAGAATCAATAACCTGAGATGTCCATGTGGAACAACTGTTATTACCAGTGTAGATGAGTCGACGATGTAAAAAACGGAATAATGCATTCAGAAATTTGGAAGCCCATAGAATTAATGTGTTCTTACACTTTGCTTAAAATGATGAGNTCCTGATCATCTTGGAAGATGAGAAAAATGTTGTCTTTGAAACGAAGTCACAGGAAAAGGGTCCTGTTGAATTTTTACTTATAGGCTGAGAGAAATGATTTTTTCGCATTTTTTCTTAAAAATGCTAGCAAACTCACTTCTGTTGGTATATGCATTGATGTTCTCTTAATTTGATGGAAAAATGAGATGTAAAGCAAAGGGTCTTACATTTTAAATCGAGAAGAGTAAGCTGATGGAGAAAATTAATTAGAATGGAAAAGTAAGTATAAAATAGTTTGTATAAAATATTTGTATAAAATAGTCTGCTTTTTCCTCTTGATCTATATTTGGGTACAAAGACGTGATGTCAATGGTCACTGAAAATGTAGAATTAGGGCAAAAGTCTTGGTGATTTTATGACTAAATGGTAATTAGAAAATCTCTCTTGCCTTTGATTTTTATGCACTAGGTTGTAAGAAAGAATCAATAACCTGAGATGTCCATGTGGAACAACTGTTATTACCAGTGTAGATGAGTCGAAGATGTAAAAAACGGAATAATGCATTCAGAAATTTGGAAGCCCATAGAATTAATGTGTTCTTACACTTTGCTTAAAATGATGAGATTGAGATGTATTAATCAGGTTAAGATCTAGCATCTTAGTAATGGTATTGTTTATTATTGTTCTGTAGTTGACATTAGAATCTAGTTATAACTCTCCATAAAAGGACTTGTCATTTAAGATTTGAAGCCATGCGGTATTGTACTTTGACCTATCAAATTTTAATTCATTAAAGCTTATAACGCCAGTTGAAAACATAACAAATGTTGTTCTATCTTCCTTTTACATGTACGTCAATGACAGTTTGACATCATGTAACAAATTTTCAGGTATTATTTTAGCAGTTTTCGGAAAAGTGTGATTCATTTTTTTTAATTAAAGTATGCATTAATCAAGGCATAGAAATCACTATCAGAAAAATACCCCGCTGTATTTGACTTTGCTGGATTGGCACCTGGTATTTAAAATCAAAACATACATAAGGAAATATAGAAGTATGAAGTGAACCTTAAACAACCTTGTATTTGCAAACATGTGTTATAAAAGGTTAGAAAAAAAGATATAAAAAAGGCATAACAGGATATATGAAACAGAAACATGATAAAAATACAAATAATTACGCCTTTTAATCAACTAGCTACAATCATAACTACCACAAACGATCAAATACAGAGATTGACCATCGAATAATAGAGGCAAAGTCTTCAACAACACAACCAATTTTCAAAGGATAAGATAACCCCTTTGTGCATTCAAAGGAATGTAATGCAATAAAAAATTCTAGTTGCAATGACATACAGCACTATAACTTGGAGCTTGAAGAAATGTCACGAGAAAAGGTTAAAAATACCACACTTAAGTATATAAAGATCTTTACTAACTCTTTCAAACAGAGATGAACGTTAGGAAAGAGTTGATTAAAAGTGTAACAGAAGTAAAAGATAATACTTCAGCAGCCAAAAGTGATCAAAGGATAAAAGGCTGGACTGGTAACTAGAATGACAGCTTACAAATGGCCCCCGAAACTTAAAGAATGGTTTCCATTAGATCTTATAAGAAAAGAAGAGCTAGCACGGCTGAGAAAGAGAGACATAGTAGTGGGGAAATGTGGCATTAAATTAATGGGGGAAAAAAGCACAAGACAAGAGAAGTTGACAGATATGTTGTGGTACCTACCAAGAGTGACATGACAGTTTGATTGGTATTTGTTATACAATTTAAAATTTGTGCTGATTATGCCAAAAAATTGTCTTTTGTTAATCCATTAAGTTTAAAACCACCAAATACTAACCATAAAAATCAGCTTTGGGCTGGGAAAGGGATAAAGGTTCATTAAAATCAAGCTTCTCTTTACAACAATCAAAGTTCTTTTACTCAAAGTAGTTACTAACAAATTTAGCTTGCTCTTGAATTATTGGATCATCTGGGAATCTTCATCAGGTTACAAATATGCTGCACTGTACCAAAATATCAATTTAAAGTATTGTCTAATTATAACTCAATAAAAGCAATTAATGAGCAAAAGTAGCAAATAATAAAAATTTAATCATACTTGGACATTTGTGAAGGTTACACTTTTGTAAATCACGAAGAGGACCAGCACATCTTTTCCCATTGAAAGACGGGGAAGGATTGTTGCATTGCCTATTTCTGGCTCTTGTTCCCTCGTTGCATTGTCTATTACATGCTGTCCATTTGCCCCATTCACTCCAATGACCATCTCCTTTAAAACCAAAATTCAAAATAATCATCATAAAATATAGGTCATCTATTTTTCTACCAGTGGAACAAAAAATATTCAATGCCTAAGGAATATTTTTGGGGGGGATTAGCAATATTTTGCCAACATTCCTTGATCAATAGAAAAAGATGTAAGAAACTTGAAATTGCATACTTTGTTCCCATCTCCTAGTTGTTTGAAATTGTCTTCAGCCTTTATATATATCTATATATATATATATAATTTTTATATATATATATAATTTATATATATATATATATATAAATTTGTCTAGTTATTTTGTATACTATACTGGATTTATAAACGCTCTGGAATCATTGAGCACTCTTAGTGAACATTGGTATACTTTACTAATATTACTATCTATATATATATATATATATATATATATATATAAAGGTTGTTGATCCCTTAATCTTAAACTTCTTCGCATGCGTATTGGTGGCGGGAAAGCGAAAACTAAATGNAGTTGTTTGAAATTGTCTTCAGCCTTTATATATATATATATATATATATATAATTTTTATATATATATATAATTTATATATATATATATATATAAATTTGTCTAGTTATTTTGTATACTATACTGGATTTATAAACGCTCTGGAATCATTGAGCACTCTTAGTGAACATTGGTATACTTTACTAATATTACTATCTATATATATATATATATATATATATATATATAAAGGTTGTTGATCCCTTAATCTTAAACTTCTTCGCATGCGTATTGGTGGCGGGAAAGCGAAAACTAAATGTTGAAGGAAAAGAGTTGTGTTGAGAAGCTATGGATATCTGTTGTAGTTGTGTTGTGTTGTATGTCGACCACTTTGCTTATTGTGCAAAACAAATGATTTAAATGACGTGGAGTTTCAGGAGCTTCAGAGAAGGTAAAAATTATTTGTTGTATTGTCCTTTAAAATACGAGCCAGAAAAAAGTTTCACCTTCAGGCATAAAAAGCGTAAATAAGATTAAATGAAATGTGAAACAAGTACACTTCAAATATCTGGGTAATTATATTGCTTCCACTCAATAGGGTGTCAACATTATACCTAGAAAAGCATGGGAACTACTCGATGAAATAAATAAAAGCTAGAAATCTGGTCTGCCTTACAAACTGAAGAAAATTTTTTTCAGAGTTATCCTTGTACATGACTCTATTATCTGCGCGTTTACACCCAAATTGATAGAACTAAAAAGAAGGTAGATGGTGCATACTCACGAATACTTCTTGCAGCACTCAAATCTGGGAAAGAACATCTAACAAATCAAGGAACTTTATGGCAACATTTCTCTTATCATCAAATCCATACGTTAACAAAACATAAGATGTGCTGGACGTTATTGGTACGGTAAGGAACAGCTTGTTTTCTCCGGACCTGTTTAACCTATATGGGCAAAAGATCTTCAGAGAACTGGAAGGCTTCGATGGGATTAGTGTTGGTGGTCACAACCTGAATAACCTGAGATTCGAAGATGGCTCTACGTTAGTTGCAAACTCTCAGCAAGGACTGCAGGACCTCTTGAACAAAGTAGTGGATCAAAGCAAGCAGCAAGGACTCGAAATAAATGGAAAAAAGGNAGTGGATGAAAGCAAGAAGAAAGGACTCGAAATAAATGGAAAAAAGGCCGTGTGTATGGTAGTAAGCAAGAAACACAGTCCGAGATGCAGATTACTCATTAGGACTGACCACATCTAGCAGGTGGACAAGTTTTATTACTTGGTAAGCTACATCACCCAGAATGGTAAATGTGACATTGAAATAAAGCGGAGAATCGGATTAGCAAAGTATGCCTTTGATCGACTACGAAAAAGTTTTAAACACCAGAAAATGTCAATGTCCACAAGAATGAGAGTACTGCAGTGCTACGTAACATCTACCCTGCTGATGGATGTCAATGCTGGACAATATCAGTGGGAATGGACAAGAAGTTGGAAGCCGCTGAAGAATATCATGGACTGATCATATAACAAACAATGGAGTTTTACAAAGAGCAGGAACAGAAAAGAACCTGTTGAGTACAGTCCGAAGAAGGCAGATAGAATTCTTGGGACCCGTCATGAGGAAGGAGGGTCTGGAGACCTTGGTACTGACTGGACGTATAGAAGGAACCAGAGACAGAAGGCGGCAGTGAAGAACATTTTGGGGAAATTTGAGAGAGCATGTGGCAAAAAATTGGAGGAGTGCAATACAAACAAGCGAAATTTTACATCTGACAAGGAACAGGGTTAATTGGAACATCATGATAGCCAACGTCTACAGACAAGGCACTTAGAAGAAGAAGAAGAAGAAAAAGAAGAAGAAGGAACAGCTAGCTGACGAGGTATCTCTCTGGCATCACCTTACAGAATGGTGACACAAGGTCAAGACTTAAATCCACCAGTTAAAAGAAGACACAATGTTTAGGGTACCAAATGCAGTGACCTACAGAGATAGAAAAAGGAACCATGTATTGTAAAGATGAGTTAACTCTACCAGAACAATAATTATTATTATTCTTGATATCTAGCCCATATTACAAGGAAACTTTTTAGAGACATGAGTGATCTAGGGTAATTTATCTGTGTTCCAAATAAGAATTTGTGCTCAAACGTACAGCTATTTTAGCCCTGACATTTGTACACCTGTACTTTTGGTAACACTACTTTGATTTCCACAAGTCTCAGGGATCGAGACGTGTTATACTCTGACTACCTTCCAAATAATATATAGTTAAGCAAATAATAAATTAATAAATAATATACAGTTAAGTAACTTTAGGTACCAACAAGGCTTTAATTCGAGTATCCTCTTATCCCCTCCCCAGATATGGTCACTACACATATGTACATAAACCAATATTACTTAGTGAATTTAACTATTAAGAAAGACATTTGCTAGTGCATAGAACCGAAAATGGAAGTTAAAACCCCACAGAGATTTACAGTTTTGTTAATGTTTCATGTTTTTAAGTTCTTTGACTAATCTTTTCCTCCAAACCAAATTGACGTAAGAGCAGTAAGTTGAACTAGCTGTAATGAAAAAGGCCTTTGTACTTCTCCTGATCCTTGAACAGCGCTAATGTGTATTTAAAACATCACTACTAATATTATAATCCCAAATGATAACTAATTATAAAAGCTATATACAAATTTATTAACATACGTTGACAGTTTTGGAAATTGCAACGTTTAGATTGTTGTGAGAGTCCAGGGCAAACAGCACCACCTTTCGATGGCAAGGGATTGTCACATTTTCTATAGCGTATCGATTGACCATTTCCACAATCCAGAGAACAACTCCCCCATTGTGTCCAAAGACTCCAGCCACCATTGACTGCAAAAGAAAAATGAAGGAGAAAATGGAATCACAAATATAAATTACCTTACGATACATTAAATTAAATGACAATTTTCTATTTTTTATTAACTGTATTGGTATTTTACTGAAGGGACGACCCTCTTTTTAAAGAAGCACTACCTTTAGTGACTTTATCCCATGTACATTACCTTACTGCATTAAAAACTAATTAATTTTATCTTTTTGCTCATCTTGTTTTCAAAAATTAACCTCTGAGAAAGTAAAAGATATTGAAATACAGATTGTTATATATTGTTATAATAGATTATTACTTCTTTGACCCTATAACATTTGGGTTTGGTTACATTTTTAAATAGCCTTCCCTCGCCATTGGGCAACTGAAATGATTTCTTTGAACGTGGTTATAGTACTTTTTGAAATTTGATGTCATATTTTGATTCCTAATTTATTTCTTCCTGCTTTGGTCTGTTTTGCCATTTTTCATTTAATTTACCTCCATTTTTAGAATTAAAGAATTATGAAAGACTAAAATTACATATTGTGGGTAAAACTTATATCTTCATAATTTAATTCTATATTAGTATTAGATCTATATTGTTCCTGATCAGTCACAATAATTCTAAAAAATCACACAAAAGAAATTTTCACAGTGGCACCTTGATCTTAGGCGTTAGACTTGCTTTTTTATCATTTTTTCAAATGATACTCCTGTCACAAAGATTTAATAGGGTCCAGAATTGGATTCTATTCAAAAGATATTTCCAAAATGTTGAATTCTCTAGGAAACTAAAAAACACAATTAATTCATCTTCCAATTTCCTTTTGATTTTGTTAAATTTATTAAATACTTTTTACGAATTAAGCAGAAATGACCCACCTACAGTCCAATGGCTTCTTCAGGAAGCCCATGAAGATTGTAAGACATTTCCAAAGGAAAAGGTGAATCATAATAAGAAAGATTTATCATACAATACAGCTACATCAAGGATATATGCAACAAAATGTCGTTACACTTACTTTTTAAATATTTGGAAGCTATCTTTGTATGATTTTGCATAGGATAGGATAGTCAACTAAGAATAGGAACTAAAGTGCAGTGTATTACTAATACAATGTCAATCGATAGTCTGTTGTCTGATGAAAAGGTCAAAAAACGGCTAAACTGAGTTGCCCATTTTTCAATAGATAAAAAAACGTGATAAGCGATGTTGATTTGGGATACAACAATAATGTTACTTTCTTGAACTACGTCACTCGAAAAAGAATCGTTTTATCTTGCTTGTAGTCTCAAAAGTATCTAGCGTTTGACTCATATATACAGAAATAAAGAAAAATATGTTCAGTTGATTTACCTTCTAAGTAGAAAATGCGAAAGAAACAAGAGACAAGACGGCTAATTTCACACTTTACAGTTTTGTCAATTTACCTTCACACAATTCCTAAACCAATCAAAACAATTCAAATAAATCACAACTGCGGAAGCTTTAATGTTATTGTCAACACCAGTTACTAATTGCTGTTAATATCACTTTCAAGGAAGACTTGATGTTTTGCTGGAATTACTCTAGATTAGTACCTTTTCTGAAAGAGGATTAAGTTCATGCAATGATGACTTTTTCTAGTTGGTGTTTGTCTCAACTTTAGATTACTTATGTGATGACATGGTGTTTTTTTGGTATGTTCACTGTGTCTTTTGTTTTCTTATTTCAAACCTGCCCCACATTGTTCTAGTTTTCAAAAGTATCCCTTCCTATCTTTGTATTTTAATCACCCTATGTAATAAATGCATCTTTCTTTTTCCCTGATCACTTTTTCCAGTTTCTGTAAGAAGCAATGAACTTCATCGTCGTCTTAGTCAGCAACAGCACAATAACAGTATATGAGGGTAAGGTTTCATAGCTATTTTTAATCCAAATTAAGAGTATCCCAATAAAACGTGGGTCCATCTAGAACAAAATTTGTTATTAGTTTGTGAACAAGAAAAGACACACCCTTCTTTTGACTTGGCAATCGAGACTTCTGTTAGACTAACAATAGTGCTTTTGCATTCTAGCAAGTCGATTATTATTCCACTTTTGATATTGTTCGGTTTTTTATGTCCTCTAGAGAAAAGGCTAATATCTTTACTAGATTTTTTCCTGTGAATACTTTTGAAATAGTGTTTCTTTTCCTGAACTCTCTTACAAAACTGATAAAATTTTGAAATCCCTGGTCAATGTTTTTCGCAAAGGTTATTAATGGCGTCGACCATCTAAATCTTCAGTTCTATATAAGATTCCGATAATTTTCTTAATAGAGTGTAGTTTTGAGGTATCTTCCTTGCCATTCAAACTTTTCAATCACTGTCTCTGGGAATTATGTTTTCCATCTTCCTGGAAGGTCTCTAATGTTATTACTGTTTTAAGGAATGCAGGTGATATGTCTGATTCTGTAAAATACAGACCTTTTCTGGCTGTAGTAAGGTCTTTGAACAACTAATCAATAATGCACTGGTGGAATTTTTGCAGAACTTAGGTCGTTTTTTTGGTAATCAGTGCAGATTTAGAGGATCCTCTCCAATGGTAATTTGTTGACTATAATCACGTAATGGATCTATTGATTTATGAATAAGTCTGCTCAAGTACCTGCTTTTTAGTTTGTCTTATTAGGATTATTATAAAGAGCCATAAAAGGCATAGAGTCACAAAGTGTATGGAAATGGAAATATAAGAAGAAAAAAAAAAGGGGGGGGGGGGAGAAGGCAAAATCTGGGAAAAGTCAAAAGGAAAGAGTTGAACTTAGGCTAAAAAATATTAAAATCATGTAATGGAGGAAAGCACCCAGAACGCAAAATGTTTCCCTCCTTGGAGGGCTAGGATGTGAAACTCTGGCCTCTGAGTGCTTTCCTACATAAGATGATTTGTTTTTATTGTTGTTGTCTAAGGTCAACAATTATCTTTTAGCCTTACCCTTTTCCTGTGTGCTTTTTCGCAGTTTTGTATGCTTAGTGATTTTTTCTAATGCTCAACACCCCGAGGTTTTATTGTCTATTTATTGAACGAATGATTTGGAAAACACACTTTGGCAATGATGCCGATAAAGAAAAGAACTAACATTTTAACCTCGTTGACCGGCAAATCGTCAAAGCTAAAATGCGATGTTAGAAAAAACTTGACGATTTGTCTTCCTCTTAATGAGGATTTTTGTACTGTGCGTGGTCAAAGATCTGAATTCTGGTGTTACTGTGGTATCAGTCCGTCCTTCTGAGAAAGAGGGAGACAATAATACTAAATGTAATTTTGTAGGACTACATTTTAATTGTGCCCAATCAATAAAGAAAAAAGTTTAAAATAAAGAAAACATAATAAATGAACAATTTTTAAAGTTAATACAGTAAAGGTACATATCAACATTGAATGTTAAAGGATTTTATTAAAAATTAAAATTAAGATTTAATGGAAATTTTAAACTACTAAAGTACAAAATAAATCACCCAGTCAAATACAGACCATCCTTGTCACAACACCAAAAAGAACTCAAACATAACACCTCAGACGGAATAAAAAAATGTCAAGTCTACCTGGACAGGGAAAACTGTTACATTGTTGTAAATGTATTGCTGGTCCCTTGCATGTTGATTTTTTAACTCGTGGTAACGAGTATTTACATTTCCTCGATCTTCTTGTATTTCCTCCACCACATTTCTTGGTACACTTTTCCCATTTTCCCCAATTGGCCCATACATTGGCAACTGAAATTAAGACGCAAAAAAGACTCAATAATTGTCTTCCAAAGATGTAAAAGACGTTTCTAAAAATTGTCAAATGCTTTTACGTTGCAGTATCTTTACAGCTGCCTCGAATAAGCTCGGATAAACTTAATGGTCGATGATTCAAAATCTTACCAAAAAGGTTTGTGTAAAGAAACAAGAGGGAAATTTATTGGAAAATAGCTAATGAACAATGCGAATTCATTTAAAACAAATGAGACATCAAGACCGTTTTACTGTCTAAAAGGGACTGCATAAAGAACAATTGAATTACAAAACAGACTTGTACTTTGCCTTAGTATACTGCTGGAAAACGTCTGATTAAGTTAAAATTGATTAATTGGTGCATATTCTCAAAGATTGAAATGAACTAAGAAGGCCTACAACCCAGCAAGGGCTTGTATTACGACCAGTCGACTCTGATAAAAGAAAATAGCATAAGTGGATAGTCTGCTTTCTGCAAGGTTATTATACAGAGGTGTGAACCATCATTTGGTTGCTTTTAATTAATAGTAACGTTATTTTAAGAAAGCTGGTAAAGTAACTTGGGGTAACAGAGACAAAAATGTAACCAATCTTGGTTTACTGACAATATTTTCCTTATTGCTGGTTTAAAAGAGATATTACAAAGCGTCTTGAAGGTAGGCAATAAAAGCAGCGTGGGAAAAGTATGCAATTTAACGTGAGGCAAAAACTCTGAATGAATGTTAAAACGGAAAAGATATCTCTATAATTTCTCTTGAATTAGAGAAAGATTGAAACATATGAAATAGTTTGAACATATAGGATGTTGAAAATGAAAATGAGATCAAAATACACAGAGCACAGAATAACTTAATACTTAAACAACTTAGAAATACTCTGACCAAGAAGGCTTTACATTGGATACACTCTTTCAGCTACTGAAATGCTGACTATTCAGGGTTTTTTTACGACAACTATAAAGCTTGGACTATCAGAATCGAGACAAATCAATCAGAAAAAACACTTCTGACGAACATAGAGACAACAATCGAGTTTCTTAGAGTATGCTGTGCAAAAAGGCAAGTTAGAACTTACTAAAAAATCAGCAGTATGGAAACACATAAGAGACAAAGCATCAAAATATAGTCAACTAAAGGCAGGGCTATAGTGAAAATCCCATATGAATTACAATCAGTCTCTTTGAGTGAGTACAATAGGGGTACATGCAGTCAACGGGGGAAAAAGGTAAATTAATCAAGACAAGAAGATTGGTCGTATATTAGTTAATAATTTACTTGATGGATAATTTGTTTCTTCTTTTTAGTGAAGGCTGTGGAAAATATTCTGCAAGTCCAATTTTAGCTATGAATTTTTTTATATTTTGAAGATATTATAGGGGTGGATGGGTTGTGTGGCATTCCGACATCTTTTTCGGTAAAGTGGAATTTCATAGTGCATAGCAGCAACAAAAAGAGACTAATAACAATAAAAGAGCAATGACGACAAGTTATTGGTCTATTAAATAAAGGCTATTATGTTGTTAAGTCTTTAAAAGGAGCAATGTTTTCATAAAAACATTTGAAATTAAATAAACAATAAACAAGCAATATTAACTAACTGTTTTAAAAAAATTTATAAAATAAATGTCAAAAAACCCAACAAAAAACCATCAGCTTACAATTGCAAGTGTGGACTTCACTACATTTCTCTTTTTGTACACTTGCTCCTTCGCAATGCAATCCACTGCCTGATTGGTAGGGGCTTCTGCAACGTCTAAGTCTAAACCGTTGTCCTTTACCAGTATCACATGGCACAGAACAAGCTCCCCATTTTTCCCAATCGCTCCAGCTACCGTCAGCTAAAAAGGCCAAATGGAAAAGAAAAGCTGTGTGAATAACAATCAGTGTTTTGCCGCTTTAGTTTTCTTGGATAAGACTACTATGATTTGTACAATACCAGGAAAGTCCCTGTTTATTACCAACATTAACTGAAGCTAGAATTTGTTTTATTTGGTAATCTCTAAAGTTAGAGGTCAACCAGGTATATAATTCCATTGGCCTGGTTCATAAATAAACCTTAATAGACTTTACGAATATATTATTTATAGAAAATAATATTGTTTGTTTATCCTTAAAAATAGTGACAGATAAAAAAACTTCATTAAAAATCTTTGTGAAATAACCTTTGTGTACCAATAACAACTCTGTAAATTGTCATGGGATCGCTTTCAATAATGTGAGAATTAGCAAATATAAAAAATCACGCCTGAAAATGGAATATCAAGGGAACATTCTCTTATTTCGGCCTATGCCCACTGTTATCTCTATCTTCCTTCATGGCTAGGGTCTTCTCTTCCAAACAAAATTACTTTTAGGTATATCGTTTACTGATATTTTCTCCGATGAGACAAACATTAAGGTATGCTATTTCAGGTCGACGATGATTAACAAAAGCCAACAACTGGCAGTTGGAATGAATATGATGAAAGCCATCTTGCACTACTTTAAAATTTTATTTTTAGCACGCCATTTTAAACTTAGAAATACTCGTAAAACAAAAATCAATTTTTTTCTATATTTTATAGTATTGTTAATTATACCCTAAGATTAGAAAAATAGATAATAAAGATGTCGTTAAGAAAATACTTATCAAAAAAAGGTTTATTTTTCAAAGACATATGGTATAACATTTTAAGATTTAATGACACATGACACACACACACACACACATATATATATATATATATATATATACAGTATATATATATTAACTTTCCTTAATAATCAAAGAAAGAATCAATTTCACACATTTTCTTTTTCGACTTTCGTTTTCACTTAAAGTGAGGCAGGTTAGAAGTTTATATATATATAAAACAGATTTACGAATTGACATATCATCATAATCAGGTACTTTGTCTGGAACAGACAAGGTACCTGATTATGATAATCATGGTCCTCCACTCACACCTATTCTAAGTTAACCTTATCAGTTCGTTACAAGTATCAAGTTGTTCTACCCATGAATTAAGACTATCGATAAAATTTATTCTCTGTCTGCCTCTATTGCGCTTGCCCACAATCTTTCCTGTAATGGCTAGATGTTCTAAACCCTTGTGCCGACAGATGTTTCCGACGAATTTAGTTGTCTGTCTAACTGTTCTGATCAATGAATTTTGGTACTGATTCATTAGACTTTTTCTCTGTCCAAGAAATCCTCATAATCCTCCTGATAAAACACATATCTGTTGCTTCTAGTTTCCTTTTTGTTTCTTTATTTAATGTCCAGTACTCGCATCCATACAGTAGTACTGACCATACATATGTTTACATCACCCTAATTTTTGTATCTATTCTAATGTTTCTGTTTGTGAGCATTGATTTCATTTTCCGAAATGTGTCTTTAGCCATAGCTATTCTTTTATTTATTTCATTCGTGCATTTACCATCTCATGTTATTAGGTAGCCAAGATATTTAAATTTTGTTACCTGATTAATACGTTCACCATTGCTAACTAGATTGCATTTGTGATTTAAAGATTTCTTTGAGACGACCATGCATTTCGTTTTTTCACATTCAGAGACAGGCCCATTTTTTCGCTCTCTAGAACAACATTATCTAAAAGCTTTTAAAGTTGCTCTTCACATTCTGCCAGTGAAACCGTCTCATCTGCATATCTGAGATTAGTAAGATTTTCACCGTTTATTTTTAGGCTTGGAATATCCTCTAGATTCTTTAAAATAATTTCATTGCACAAGTTAAAGAAATCAGGAGACATCACACAGCCCTGACATATACTTCACCTGTCAGAATAAAAATAAAATACTTGACTCTAGTATAAAAAATCTAGACTTTAAATTGACTTTTCTATTTTCAAAATATATTTTTAAAGAATATTCCATAGTTGCTATGAAATTTGCTCCTTGCCCTTAAGAGCTATTGATTTTTCAGAAACATATAATAACAATATAATAACAACTTCTTTGATAAAAATGTCTCTCAAAATATAAACAAGGTATCCACATGATGGGAACTAATTACTCTATACTATAATAACTACATCTTCTAGGTCATCATACTCCAATTCATCTAGGGTTAAGATCTCATCACAGAGGTGATGGTTGAGTTCAGATATATTATTAGTATTTTACAAAAATTGTGATAAAGCACCACCCGAGGATAGGGAGTTGCTAATTCCTACAATGAATTTCATCTCCATTAGATATAAAGGTATTGGTGCTTTTCAAAAAGTGGGAAAATAATAAGTTAGTTATATTAAATTATATTGAATTACATCACATACTTCCACAAGGCAGTGTTACGCATTTAAAAGCGTTTCTGTCGGCCTCAGAGCCACAAAAGACACGAAATATCTCCTTGAATGCTTTGGAACACCTTTTTTCTCCTGGCATCTTAGTAAATACCCATCCATTTACAGCAGGAGATTTCGCTGAAATGTAGAAAAAGATAATCACTACCATAATTTTTTTCCTGCTTAAGGACGACGATAACATCTAGCATTTAAATGGTCTTAGTTCTGCTTCTGTTTTTTTCAGTTGGTTTTGATATTTTGCTTTCTAAATACACAGAACCTTTTTACATAACATTATTGTTTTAATTCTTGTGAACATAATTACAAATTTCATATACAGCAACAAGTGTCAAAAAAAATATTCAGAATTAACGTTCAAGATGACAGTTTTTCAGTCTTTGGCCAATTTTCTTTTAATCTAATAATACTAGGTTATCAATTTAATTAATTTTAGATATCTACTTGACAAACACCAGAATAGGTTTCTTGCAGGTAAATTTTTTGGGTTTCACATTTATCCAAATTTATCCAAAGGTTTTTCATGATGTTTAAGGTAACCTATATCCTTTTCTTGTCTTAGTTTAAAAAATTAGTCTGGGCCAATTCACGTATCCTTCATATCTCTATCTGGACATTTCTCAGATTTCCACTCTCTTATTTTTACCATAACAATTAGCTCTTTATTTCATATTTTCATTGTCACCTGGCTTTAGAGGTAACTTCTTCAGTTGTTAAGAGCATTATAGCTGAAACGTGTAGTTGCTATTTCCCTCCACTTTAAGACTTACACAAGTGTGTTGTCGTAATCAAATTCTTCATTAATCGGAGATATGTGAGATTGAAAAAAAACACAAATTACAACACAAATCACATGCCAACAGTATTTTGTCTCTTCGGGGTCAGGTCAGAATTGTACTTATTTTTAATACTATAGATGAAAGAAAAGTAGGTTAAATTTTGCAAAACATTTTCTTTTTTTATTTTATGCAACAGGTAACTTTTTCATTGGGAATGACAATTTCTATATATAAACACTCAGAAGCCAAAGGGTTCCATCTAGCTGTCCGTGAAAGAAACTGCATTCACAAATTAATTTTATTTCAACGAGGGACAACAACATTATGACGGTGAAGATTTGAGAAAACACACAGAATTTTCACCAGATGCAACAAATTAAGCTTGTACCAGCTTGTAACACCTATTGAAAAGACCAGATTGTTCTGAAAATGATTGAGTTTTAGTAAGTAGAAAACCTCAAAATGATTTTAGTAGTTTGCAAATATTAGAACCATATGACTTCTGTACGCCAGGTTAGCAGAGAATCCTTTACTCAAAAAAACTTTCGCAATACTTTCATTAATATGCAAAATAAGTAAATCAATATTTTTGCTGTGTTATGTTGACCGTGAATAAAGCTTAAGTACAGTCCTAAGGGAGGACAACTTTTACTGATATTGATACGGTATTACAAAAGGCACTAAAATTCAATATAGTTCTTACCGCCAAACTTCACTAGTTGGAAAGTGCTATGAAAGAAAAAGAAAACAAATCTTAGTCTGTTGATTAAGAACCAAATTTAAAAACTCCCATCGAAAATTAATTTTAAAAACTTTTCGTATTATTAGTAATTGTTATAACATTTTACAATAAACTGTCCATACGATACAATTTTGTTTGTTTAATAGTAAAAATTCTTCTTCGAGTGCCTGAATACCAATAATAAAGCTACTAAAATGTAGAAAAGTTACCAAACGATCCAAAGAGAGACATAGACCTCAGAGTAGGGAGATTAAAAATCAGCGGAAAGAAACTATGATAATCACACCCCAGTTTGTGTCCACGTTACTCATTATTCACTACTCATTACTCATTACCTGGTAGTTTTACAAACCACTTCAACTAACATTGGTCAAATCTAGTATAGACACTAATAAACCCTTAAATTCCTAAGACCATAAAACACAGGGGGAGAAAGAGGAGGATCAGCAACAGAAAAAGTATTACGTTTTGTTACTAAATATAAAAAGAGCTTATCATACAAAGGAATTGATACACAGTTGCTTTTTCTTTTTGGTTTGTTTTTTTATTTTTAACGTACTTATTTACAATTTCTGAGCTTGGAAGGTGTCGTCCTGAGAGACTTTACTGGAATATCAGTAAAGTAACAGAAGGACTTTGTTGACAGGATGTTCCAGAAATTATCCCTGAAAGTCATATATTTTAGACCGCTTTTTATTTGCCTATTTGTAATAGCAATAACATGATTTTGAGGGTGATTTGGAATTAATAACCCGAGTTTTATTTCTACAATTTCAAAATTTCCAGAATGAAGTGAGAAGATCTATTTGAAATTTTAGAAGGGATTATTAATTCAAAGTCACCT
This sequence comes from Morbakka virulenta, assembly GCA_003991215.1. NCBI lineage: Eukaryota > Metazoa > Cnidaria > Cubozoa > Carybdeida > Carukiidae > Morbakka > Morbakka virulenta. Next base: position 3,303,293 of record RDPX01000013.1, on the reverse strand, counting down.
AAAAAACATGTTATTCCTAACTAATTACTCAAGCCACATCTAATCAGTCATAAAATTATGTTAAATAGAAACCCAAATTTTTGAGTAAAATAAAAAAAGCATTAAGAATGAGAAAACGTTTTCATTAGATGTTTTTCAACATTTAAGAGTATAAAATTTCACCAAAAGATTCCTTCTCTGAAACCATTAAGTGGCTGTGCTACAACAGAATCAGAAATACGACATTTCAAAGAATTTGTGCTGTCNTGAGAAGATCTATTTGAAATTTTAGAAAAAAACCCCAAGGGATTATTAATTCAAAATCACCTAAAAAACATGTTATTCCTAATTAATTATATGATAAACTTGCCACTTAAGGTAAAAATATCAAATCAGCGAAAAATAATGCCAACGGTCCTATCCTTTTATCAATAAAATTTAGTGGAACCATGAATATTTTACAAAATACTCTATTCTGATTGGCTAGAAATTTATCGTACGATTTTTATGAAAAGAATTACTACAAATTTACGTTGTGGAATTAACTGGGTGATTACAAGAAACTAGAGCGATTACAGAATTATCACCCTCACATACTCAAGCCACATGTAATCAGTCATAAAATTATGTTAAATAAAAACCCAAATTTTTGAGTAAAATAAAAAAAGCATTAAGAATGAGAAAACGTTTTCATTAGATGTTTTTCAACATTTAAGAGTATAAAATTTCACCAAAAGATTGCTTCTCTGAAACCATTAAGTGGCTGTGCTACAACAGAATCAGAAATACGACATTTCAAAGAATTTGTGCTGTCAGCTACACTGAACTGGCTTGAGAATCCAATATCATTTTTGTCTAGAGCATTATAACCCAGTGAACTTCACTACCCAGTCATAATCAAGCAAATAACTACCTTTAAAGATGCTCTGCAAAAATGGTCACACAAAAACTTGGCTTTTTGTAAATCGATTAGTCGAAGATAGTATTCATGCTGAACAATAGGTGACGTATCAAAGTACAAAAACCACAAAATTCACCCATCAAAGTTAGAGCTGCCCTGGTTCTCCTACACTATCCCCTATCACCTAGGTGAAAAACTAGGAACAAATGGATTTACTACAGCTTTCTATGCTTCTTCGTTTCCACCTCCTTATAATCTCTCAACAGCACATGCATGTTGTAACACATGTTTAGCAAACGTTGTATTTCCCTTAATCCAAAACACTCCATGTTCTATTGAGTATGTTAGGAAAATGTATGCTTTATGTCGATATTTTGGTAAACTTAAATCTTTAATCAACTGAGGGAACTTCCATATAATCATATAATTAGTATATCTACAGCTCGTAATACTTGCTTGCATATTGTCTCTGACAAATAATATCAAAGTTTCATTTCATCATTCATTATCAGGACAAATGCTCAGAGAACTATGAGCGTGCATTAAAAAAAGATGAAGCCCCATGCATCATAATAATGGTGCTGAGAAAAGTATACGCAATCATTTCATCCCTACATTCACCAGCTGAGAAGATACTCAGTAGTAAAGTAGTCTATAAAATCAATTGTCCACATTACCCTGTGTGCTATGTCGACCAGAGAAATCGAGATGTGCAATCCCACTTTGTGACTCATTTAAGAAACCAAATAAAAAACGATTATGAGCCAGATTTATAACAACTTCACAAAAGATAATGTAGAGATTCTCAAATTAACACTTGCCATTCCTGTGAAGCATGCAAAAGGAACGATGGTTGCTCAGTTATGACTTATACAAGAAAAGGTGATGTATATCTTGTCAAGGGTAAAACTTAAATTTATTCCTGATGCATGGGCATAACTGGTAATCGCTATCTGCTCAGTAAAAAAGGTATTGCTTTAAAACCAATATCAGATTGCTTTTTCTCTTAGCATTAAGTCTCAGAGTTGGTGTTATTAGCATATTGTTCTAGCAGAAAAGCCAAGAAATCAACCTGATTGCACATGTAAATCTACTGACTACGATGTAAGCTGTTTAATTATTATGAAATAAATGAATAACTCCATGTCTGCCTTATCCAAGAGATGGTTTTGTCTGATCATTCATGAAAATAAGAAAAAATATTAGTACCTTTATTGCAAAGATCTAGTGCAACAGTATTGCTAAAATTTTTAATCACAAAACAAGAAAATCGTGGAGGAAAACATGTTTAGTTACAGCTAAATTTACTTATTAAATATCGTTTCAATTTGAAATAGTACCTGATAAACACTTCATTCTGTACTAACCGACGACGGATTTTTTGTCTATAAAAAAATCTAAAAAGTTTTATTTTTCTGTTTACTCAATCAATGTTCGTACTCCCAATGAGGCTCAAGTCACTCCTCACAGATTTTATCCATCTTAATTTAGTTGTTCTCTCTCCTCCCTCCAGATACTGGCCTTTCTAACGCTCTCCTTTACACATACTTTGCAACTCAACATAAATGTTCAAAACACCCTAATCTGGCTTCCGTGTCTCTCTTGGCAACANGTACTTATTAAATATCGTTTCAATTTGAAACGATATTTAATAAGTAATCTGTTTACTCAATCAATGTTCGTACTCCCAATGAGGCTCAAGTCACTCCTCACAGATTTTATCCATCTTAATTTAGTTGTTCTCTCTCCTCCCTCCAGATACTGGCCTTTCTAACGCTCTCCTTTACACATACTTTGCATCTCAACATAAATGTTCAAAACACCCTAATCTGGCGTCAGTGTCTCTCTTGGCAACAGTCTTCATGTCCATCACCTCTCTTAGTTTATTTCCACCATCAAAAATTCTTGAGGTGCCTTAACATAGCCAAATACACTTCCTTAACCCTGTAATCTCCTGTCTACTTGCAAGGTTGCTCAGCAATGTGATTGCTTTCATCGGAAACACCACAGCTGATTGTATTGCAATAACATGTCTCGTTTACATAGGGTGGTAATTTTTTGTAATTTTTTGTATTGCAATATTTTTCTCCAGTAGTTTCACCAGGCCTGTATCCTTCCAAGAGGGCCAACAAAGAAGATTTCAAAGGAAGAAGGAGACGAGGGCGGCCAAGAAAGCGTTGGGTAAATCAAGTTCGAGAAAATTTGAGGATCCCCGTACTCACTGCGGAACGGATAGCAAAGGATCGAACCACCTGGAAAGATATCGTCAAAAAGAAGTGTGCAAGGACCCAGGGAGGGTTACGCAATTAAGTAAGTAGTAGTAGTATCCTTCTTAGATAACGCTATAAATACTTAGATACTAAAATAATATAAAAAATTAAAAATACACAATAACATTCTATCTTGATCTTGAATTAGATTTAATTGTTTTTGAATAAGGAAGGCAACAAAAACAAATTTTCAAATAGTTGACATTGATAAGAGTGTAACAATATATTTTAGGTATTTCCATTATCTTTGACCATGTAAAAACACACTCTTATAGGATATATGTTAGTGCTTAGTAAATTTTATACTTACACTAACACTTTGAAAAGGGTTACTTTTTCCATATTGAACAAAGCGCGTTCTTTGAAAACAATATGCTTCTGACTGAGTACAAAGTTTCTAAAAGAAAATACTCTTATTAGGTTGAAAAACTCACTTATTGTTATCATTAATAAATACATGCTTGCTAACAATCTTTGAACTTGAATATTCTAATAGATAAAAGCATGATAAGCCTTGATTGATATTGTCAAATACAAAATAAAATTTTCCATTAGCCTCATAAAGGTAACATATTTGTAGCTTTCGTCTCCTGTCTAATATTCTGTGTACATCGCTGAAAGGATAGATATCCCAACATAAAACTTCAATTAAATATACGTTGATAGTTACTGAGCTACATAATCACCTCTTTTGGTCTTTGGTTAATTCAAGGAAGAATTATAGTAACATTGTTTAAAGTCAAATTTTTAATACAAAAATTTACAAAAATGAAAATAATAACTGAAAGACTCGGACTGAAAATGAGAGAGGCAATTAAGTTTACCTGATGATTCCAATCAAACAGATAAAATTCAGAAAAACATTGACTTCATGATGGTACTCTGCAAGCAAATTATTACCATAAACCCTATTATAATTGCAAGGGATTTTTGTTTTCTTAACCCTCAATAAAATTTTAAGCAAAGCATGTAAACTATTTGAAAAACAGCTTGATTGAGACTATAAAATTATTTTTAAACTTCTATTTAATAACAAGAAGTGAGTATCACACCATTCTTGAGAGAAATAATAAATAAATTACTTTCTGAAAGCTACTAAGCTGGCCAACTAGTTGATTGTGAAATTTGTATTGTTAAAAGCTAAATAAGAGATGTGCCCAGGCAAAATTAAAAAGATTAAATAACCAGTAGGTGAAAAAATTAAATGGAAATGTAAAACAGACCTGTGAAAAGATATAGGAATTATGAAAAATTCACGGAAAAGTTCTGACACTGAGTATAAGTGGAGAACATAAAATAATTTAAGCATGATGGTTGACAGATACGTATAAAGAATAAAAAATAAGATGAAATACGGATCTTCTGATCATAGACTTTTTGTCTAAATTCAGAAATGACATGTTCTTTGCCACTGAAATTTTTAATTTTTTCGCCCCTATTTGAATTAAAATTGGTAGACTTTGTTTATGTGCGTGAGTATTTGTTATCTTCTCATGTAAATGATAACATCCTTAATCCTCTTTCTGTCTTGGTATTTTTTTGCTGATTCCGAAATTGTAATTTTCATTTCCTTTTTATCACAAGCATAGCATACTGTACTTTCGTGTACTATTTTATACGTCATAAAAAATTACCAAATTAACTTCAACCGACATTTCCTTCTTTTCTATCACAGAAATTTAGTTCCCTATTGAACAGGTGGATACCTACAGCGTACGTTCATGGTTAAACGCATGCCTCTTCACATTTAACAGTTTTCTCTGTACCAATGATTAGCTACCAAGGCATGGAACCATGAGTGTTCCAAAAAAGCACAAAATCGAAAGAGAGTCATCATCATCAAAGGAAAAGATCATCTCTAGATCTGCCGTGGCCGTCCACAAAAATTTAGCCAACCAAACTGACTTTGCGCCATTTGAAAGAGAATACCTTGTATTTAATAAAGACTGGTCTTACAGATATTTTTTCATTAGTTCTAGCAATAAAGTAGTGTGGTCACTGTTGGATTCAATTAATTGAGGAATACAAATTCCACGAATTCTCGTGCAGTGAAAGGCTTCTGGAGTATAAAAGACAGTAATCATTGAAAAGTGAAAATGGAAGCTGTCTGGTGTCGGAACTATTCAGGTATACGCTCCAACTGCAGATAAAGACTTCATGGCGGTTGAAATCTGTTACGAAATCTTAAGACACTAAGGTAATAGGAAGAGAGTAACGGGTTTTGAAATTGGGGGGATTAACGAAAGTAGAAACAGCCAGTAAAATGTTGCAAGGAACACAATCTTGTAGTAATAAATATTTGATTTTAAAGTCACCTGCTCAGATGTTGGGCATAGAAAAGCCCTGGTGAAAGAGTCAGAACGAAAATTGACTTCATTCTCCTGTACCAAAGGTTCCACAGCTCTGTGATATCATGAAAGTCAAAGCCAAGCGTATAGTGGATGTGATCACATCCCATTTATAAGTGAAATGAAAGTAAACTTAAAGACGTTGACAAAAAGGGCAAAATCACAGAAATTTCAGCTTTACTTGATGCAAATGGAACAAACACTCAACACAGTTATTCTACTCACTTGGAAAACAAATTAAGAACATTGGAAGGTCACACAGATGCCGAAGAGTTGTTGAAGTTGTTGAAGAAGCTGAGGAATACAACCCTGCTATCAATTTTAAAAACAATAAGTTCAAAAGAATCAGCTACATTCATCTTTAAGATCAAAGAGGAGACAAGAAGATATCGATCAGTCAGTACAGGAAAAAAAAATTATGAAGATAGTAAAATTCTGAGGAAAAAAAACAGCTTAAATTTCTGAGACACATGCAGGAAAAATGGATGAAAAAGCAAAAAATTATGCAGGAAGACTGAAAGGAGAGGAACCAGGGGTAGACAGAGAATAACATCCATTGAGAGTCTCAACCAACTTGTAACTAAAAATGCAATTAGCAGAGATCGAGCTAATCAGAAAAACCAGCAACTGGAAGATTTGGCCTGCCATGATCGTCGAATTCTGTTCCAGACCCGATACCCTAAGAAGAAAAGAATTACTTTTGTTGGTAACTGGTAGCTGGTATTATACATGAAATGGACCTTTAGTAACAGCAGCGACGAGACTTTTAAAACCAAGCAAATCTTCGCTACTTCACAAAGTTACTTTCTATATAAAAGCACATCCAACTACCCATTATTGATGTATTTTCCTGTATAATTAGTGGCTACTTTCCTGCCCTTTCTTGGACCAAAACCTGCCGTTTATTATTAAACACTTTATTCACCATAGTATCTTAATCGTGTCATGCTAATTTGATATTTCTATATTCTACAAGTACAGCTTAGAAAAGTAGTTTCAGGCCTTAGTGCTCCGAATGCAGAATATTACATCTAGGTCAGAAAAGACGGTTAGTTTTACAATGTGTTTGAAATATTTCAATAAAATATACTATTATTGTGACACATGTGCTGTCATTTAGCATTTTACTAGTTCTAACTATAACCCCACAAACGAATATTGTTACAAAAAATGAAAAAATAGGATGTATTTTAAATTCACTAGAACATTAATATTTTTACAATGTTAGTACTTGATTATATTTTCCAGCAAAGAAAGTGAAACCTTAAAGAGAATAATTGCAATAGTAGGAACAGGACAGCATTTAAAAGATGAAACAGAGCTACCCTATTTTCAATAATTTAAAAGATGTATAAAGTAGAAAAAGATAGAAACACCTTACAATGATAAAAAGAGTATACCCTACGATTTTACATTGCCATTTTATACTTTACATTTTCTGGTACTAATTTCTACGTTCTTCCTTCCATTTTGTCATTGGATGTTTTTTAGCAAAACAGATTAAATTTAGGATTGAGAAAATAGTTATACTTACATCCGTCTTAGCCGGCGCAAATATAGAAATGCATAATTTTGTACTGTTCCAATAGCAAATTTCATAAAATGCCTGGAAATAGCAAAATATAATATAAAGTCATTGCAAAGAATAGTGTAACTAATAAAAAATCCTGCAAATCATGTCAAACAACAATAGAGCAAGTTAAACTAGTAGTCTTAGGGAGACAAAAAACTATCTAAATGCTACCCAACCCCATCTGGAAGGCAGCTCCTTCACTTACCACGTCTCTGGCTTTTGCAAAATTGTAATACTAGACCGCTGTACTAACCTATTAGCAGAATAGTCAACAGGAAGGGAATGTTTCTCTAGCCCATGAACTAGTCGACCCTCACAGTTTCTAGACTAAGCTAGATAAGATCTGTTCAGCTATGATTTCATTGGTCTTTATACGCAAAAGTTATGCTCATCTGTCAAACTTAGGGCCACCAATTACTGGGCTTTAATTTTCCTACTTATTTTTATTGGTTTAAGTATTTATTTAACTACAGATATTTCTTTGTCCTTTTTTTCAGTCACCATTGCATAATTAACTAGAACAATACGTCACTGAGTGAAAAACACGAGGAAAAATTACATTCATTTTTTTGTTTATATGTGTAGCCATGTCGGTTGACAGTGTTTGTTATAATCAAGTCAATGACCCTGGAGGTTGATTACAATTTGTTTATTAATTTTTGAATACAGAAGCACAATAAAGTAATTTCATTATTCAAAGGATGAAGTGTTAATAGACTAAAAACCTAATTTCTAAAACACCTGTTATATCTTGTGAAAATAAATATATTGGGAATGTTAAAATAGAGCAACTGTAAATGGTGTACTGTTATAACTTTTGACAGGGACCCAGATTCCAAAATAGACATTTTGTTAAAAGATGTTTGGTGAATTTAAGAAATAATATTGTTCTACCTTTTAGGGAACAATGTGGTTCTCAATGGTAAAAAACCAAACTTTCAGTATTTTGATATCAGAATTGCAAAGTGATACCCAAAGAGCTGAAAATAAATGTAAACGTTCATAGAACATTTGTCGGAAAAGTGCAAATATGTTAAAATACAGGGTAGTGTGCCACCTAATTTTTTAGTTTGTGTATTCAAACACATAAATATGTATTAAATTATTGAAACCATGAAAACTTTACTAGGAAAGGAACAGATCGATTTAAAGTTCTATAAATACTTAGTACCTAAGTACTGATAAATATACTCACACTTGTTGTAACGTAGGCAGATTTGAAAAGGCATAACTTTCTATCCTGTGTATAACAACACTTGTAAAAGCTCTGGAAATAAAAGATACCAAATACTTGTCATCCATTATTACACAATAAAATAAACATATTGCCATCCCAAAGTTAAAAGAATAACTTTAGATCAATATAATGAGTAGAATTAGGGATTCACCATCCTGTCCTTAAGTACATTGTCACACCAATATACTAGCATAACAATTATGTACCATATGAACTCACTGGCTTATTGCTCACTGGAAATGTACAAAAGGCACTGTCAGGCTAGTATAAACGTGTATGAACTACAGGTTAGTGTATCATCTGCTTATTCAAGTATGTGAATTTGAAAGTACGAAAATGTGTTGTATTACTGAAAGCATGAAAATATACCATGGAAAGAACAAATCGATCGCATCCATCTAATAGCATAAAATCTTTTGCTAAATCAATCTACTGGGTTATTAGCTAATTGATCTACAAATCAATGAAATGGTCAGCAGATCGATTTCTTCCTTAAATGCTACCTCTTTAGACTGATACGGGGTCTTTCATTGATGGTACCCCTGGTAAACAGTGGGCCCATTTTTATCTTTCACAGATTCCACCTATGAAAGACCCGAAAGGAAACAGCAGAACAAGAAGAAAAGGGGATACAGAAAGCATGCAAGACACCATAAAATGCAAAACATACGGATCCTACTTCAAGAGCCTCCATGGGAAAGTGCTTACTTTTGGGTTGATGTAGAGTCAGAGCTGAAGCATCTCAAGACCACTTGTCCTGCATGGTTGAACACTATAACTGAAGACCTGACCAAGGAGAAACGAGAGCTCTGTACTTGACCATAGCCAAAAGGCCGAGAAGGGATGTTTAGAATGATACTTGGTTCTAGATTGATAGCAACGTAATAAACAGTGAAGTTATATTGCCTTTCACAGAATATAATCTATGAAAGACCCAAACAGAGGAAACAAAAGTCGATAAAGATGTAAAGAAACCACACAATATACCACAGAAACCACCTCCTTAAGCCTCTCTATTAAAGAGTGCTACCTCTTTTCTGACCTAAGAATGTCCTAACGTATGTAGCTAAGATACAGAAACAGTTGCATGATTTGCTAATAAATATGATTATGACATGCACAGAAGACGTTGAAAAAGTGGGTAGCCGTTTAAATTCATCAATATGTATTAGATTATTGACAAAACAGCTTCACTGGAAAAGGCACTAGGAAAAAAACTCACTGGGAAACTGGGAAACAATATTAGCAACTTCTTTTGAGAATAGTAATCATGAAACATTTTTAGAGAAACAGTTAAACTGCGATTTTTTTTTCTTTTGTTTTCTTTACTTTCTGTTGACTTTGGCTGAAAGTATCAAGAACACTGCTTAGGCTGAATCATTTTTTCCATTGTTAGCAAATAGAAACTATGTGATCTATAGAATATACTCAATACTCAATAATATAAAACATACTGCAAGCTAGTTTACGCCTTTGTCTCAAAGAATAATAAAAAGTAGCATGCAAATTTCTGGTGATAAATTTGAGCAAAAATATGGCCATATGCATGAAATTTATCGAAAGCTAGCAGATTTAGTATTGTTGTATTTTATATTTTATGAAGATAATTCCCTACAAATACTGGATAACAGTTACTATTTGAAGAAGGATCGATAAAATACAAGCGTAAACTTTTTAAAAGACAGATTACTTGAGTACAGTAATTAGTCTTTACTTTGAACTATAATCTACTCATTTGGGAATTAGGATGCTGCTGCTTCTTAAAAACTATTGTTACTTCTAGTTGGTCTGTTGTACACTGTGGCAGTTTAATGCCCAAAAGAATTACATTTGTTCATTATAGTTAATTACAAAATACAATCTGTAGAAGAAATTAGTAGATGCTGGAATTGAAAAATATATTAGTTGGTAAGGGAACTTAGAGTACTTTTCGGCTAGAGGATAAATCAGTTGTAGACCATATCAACAATGCAAAAATACAGAAAAACTATATCCCTGTAAATTAGTTGTTTAATCAGATTGTTTGACAGTGCAACAAAGTTGTCTACTTCATAATTTCTATGAAACAGATCAAATAGTCTTGGGCTAGGTAGCTCAAGATAGCCTAGTTTTAAGTCAGCAGACCCTGTCACTTCATTCTAACATTTAAATTTAAATTAAAAAAATATGGAACAAGATAAAATTTGTTCAAGTCATAAAACGTAACAAGTCCAAGAGAATTTGTTTGGAAGGTTTGTTTTTAGGACATTTTTGTATTAGTTGTTTATGGTCAAGAACCATAAAAACTAACACAGACGGGTATGGAATACACACCAAGTAGATGGAATTGTGAAGGAAAGACAAAACAAACCAAGAGAGAAAAGTTGACATTAGACTTCAAGACATTAAAAACAAGTCAGTTGATGGACGAAAGTGTACAGAAGCCAGATTTCCATAACCTATCAGCCAAAAACAAAAATGTACGTTCATAGAAAGATTTATTACGACGACGAACAGCAACTGCAGAAGGACAAAGGTATTAATGTGATAAGTATATGATGATAAATGTTTAGATAACAGTATTTATATAAACATTTCTCATGCCATTTGTTGAGAGTGTATCCAACATCTCCATAAAAAAAATTAACATGTAGTTATGTCGAGCGGTAACAATAGTTACCACTCGACATAACTACATATAGCTTACATAAAGCTTACGACTCATGACTTGATAAATATCCTACATCACTACCCTCCCTACTGTTGCTTAATAATGTTAGAACGAATCTATGAGAAATAAGAACCTTGCAATGTCTACTTCAGTTTCTGGGCTCCATCCTCTGTCTACTCTTTTCAATGTTTTGCCATTAAATAAAGGTCAACGCAGAGTTGACGATGTTCTCCTCTATAATATAGATTTTGCCTAACTTAGATATCAGAAATGAAAGTTCACAGCAAGTGATAAACCCGATGTTCAAATATGCTGTAAGGTCTGTAAACATTCTGCCAATGGTGTTTCTTTGTCTGTATGGGATTTTTAAATATATACTATATTTTGTTTTAAACTGTGACTTGGGACAAACATCTTACATTGACTCCCTTTTTTATAGCACCTGTTTAACAAGCAAGTACATTAAGAGTCTCTTAAGGGGTAGTGTTAAAAATTTAAATCTGAGGTACTCCCCTGAATATTGACATGTCTTTTTTCCTTTGTTTAACGGCATCATAACTTTGTTCAATTGCAGTGCTAACTTATTTCACAACTGTAGTTGGATACAATTATAGTTGATAGAGAATTTAGAAAAACTCTTTCCACCCCAAATATTTCCAAACGGTCTTACCCGGACGTGACAAGTTAAAAGAATAAATTAAGGTGGTTGGAGTGAACAATACTCTGAACTTGTAACTGGTTGTGAGCACTGAGCTGACAAATTACTTTGATCAGAAACTAAGTTAGGCAAAGTCTATATGACGTCGAGTTTTAACGAAATCGGAACAATCAGAGAGTAAGAATAGGTCTTTTAACATTTTTGAGTTTTAACTATGACAGAACAGTGGTGTTGGATGATGGTTGATTACCATTATTTGATACTGTACTCTTTCTTTCTACTACATTACTCATAAGAACGCGTAGCAAACAGTTTCATCTTTCCCAATATTGCAAAAGGACTAAAAAGTAGTGAAATGAGAAATTGGCCACATTTGTGTCCCAGGAAAAAGTTTTATTATGATGGTGCTGAATCATTGGAAAATGCATATAGTCGATTCACCAAATTACTAATGGTAATAGAATTCACAAATGCCAGAGTGTACATAGGCACATTTTCTCAAATATATGGCATAAACGCGTGTCCCTAATTTTCACAATCTTCTTCACTGCCCCTATATTTCAACCTGCGTTACCAATTAGGCGTGCACCCCCACCTGAGAATCACTCCACTAATTTGAAAAGTAATATGATAAGCTCGTCAAACTTTTTCATTTTTTCTAATATTCTTGTTTAATATCAGCTAGGTGCAAGCCTTGTTAAGAGTGAACTTTGCCTCAAGACTAGTTTAAAGGCAAAATTATAAATAGTATCACTAATCATATAAGTATTAATAAAATACTGTTACTTACATTTTCTGAAGCCTGGGTAAGTTTCTAAAGGTTTCTGAAGACATACGAGCAAGCTGTAAGTTTCTGAAATGCCTAGAAATAATAGAAAGTCAAAAATCACATTCTTGGTGTTTCACAAATAATAAAGAAAACCAAAGAAAACCAATTTTGTAAGGTTTCGCACTGTAAATATAGCCATGATATGTATTTAAAAGGTTTAACGGCCCTCTGACTCACCAACCGACTTGTACACTAGCTAACTTTCTTCCATTCAAATTCTGACACTGTCCAAAGCTGGATTTAAAGTACTATAGGCCCAGAACTGCTTCCTAAAAAAGGGCCTAATTTTGCGAATGAAATGACAAAAAGTAATGTTATTACACTGCAACCCTTGCCTGCTGAATTTCTGTACTATACTAGTGTCTGATACAGTATCTCAGAAAATTGTGCTAAAGCCCGAAGGTTATTTATATTATAAGTATTTATAGCCTAGCTTTTAATCTTAGCCTGACTGTCCCAATCACTGGATTATTGGTGGCTTATGTGGCGTTGTTGGACCCTCCGAGAAAGAAGTAATCCTTCCGTAGAAATTTATAGGTGCTGGAAATGACAATACTCACTTAATTATTGGATATGGCGAGTTAAAAGGGTAAAAAATTGAAATGGAATACAAACACTAAAGGAAAGCTTACGCTAGGATTTTCAATATATGAAATTCCAAAAGAAAAAATTACGTGTAGGATTTTTGACAAATATTATGAGTTCACTGGGAAAAAAGAACACGAATATTGAGAAAACTGAATAAAATGTCTTTGGAGGGTTAAGATCAAGAAAAGAAATATTTCCTAGAGAAAATCATATCTTTCTTCTACTCTTTAACCTTCGTCTCATCAAATATGTATGACTCATTTTTTCTTCACCAGATATCATCATAGCAAGTGTTCTGATGAGGTTTCCTCTCTCCCATGAGGTCAATTTTTTGCATCTTATGTGACTCATTGCTCTCAACATCCTTATCCTCGTGCAGCTGTTGGCCTCCACTGTAAAAAAATTCCGCAGCCAGTTTGTTGTACGTTTTGGCTTCTGAGTGGTTTCTTTTATTATATGACTTGCTTTTATAATTTTGAAGTCTGAAACCAACTAATATCTCTTGGCTTAACCCTTTTTTCTGTCCATTTTTTTCTGTTTTTCACAGTTCCATACACTAAGTAGTTTTACTCTTGTATGCTTCTTAACCCTTGAAAAACTACTACCTTTTCGTCTGGGACTGTTTATTTGTGACATCAGAATGGGATGTCATGCCAACAGAAGTTCACTTTTGATCATATAAAAACGAAATATTGAAAAAAAAGACAATGATATGACTGATGTTGATTTTATGCTAGATCCGAATAAGAAAGAAAAAAGATGTTTCCCGACTTTAAGAGTATAGCATTGTAAAATATAAATAAATAAATAAATAAATAAATAAATAAAAGTGAAATTAAATATAAAGTTGTTAAGATCTATTAGAAGGATGCTGAGTTATTTTAATTAAATATTAATTTCTAATACAATATCTAAAGGCTTATCAATCATTGAAAATGGCAGGTACAAAGCAATAAAAACAAGCCTGTAATGAAAATACGTCCTTACTAAACAAGATAGCAACTGTTATATATAATATCTTTATTTTAAATTACTTTGACCAAAAAATACATTGTAAACTATTTTTGACAAATTTATTTCGGTTGAAGAAAAAGATTCTGGTGACATAATCTTTCCTGACAAAGTCACCTCTCTCTCTCTCTCTCTCTCTCTCTCTCTCTCTCTCTCTCTCTCTCTCCATTTCTCTCTCTCTCTTCTTCCTTTTTTACCTTTTTGCTATTTCTTAGCCCTTCTCTGTTCTTCCTCTTACCCTAATCTCTAGTTCTCTTCAGCGCAAGCTTCCGTTTGATCACTGTAAACATGAAAGTTATTATGTATTCACAAACCCTTTTACATTTCCAAAAATTTCANCCCCTCTCTCTCTCTCTCTCTCTCTCTCTCTCTCTCTCTCTCTCTCTCTCTCTCTCTCTCTCTCTCTCTCTCTCTCTCTCTCTCTCTGTTGTACTTCACATCACGTATTGTGATTCTGCACTTTTCACAGCTATGGTAATATCATAAAAGTGAGAATAAAGACTGAAAAAGGCAGGACCGATTTCCCGCCATGTGGATTCGTTACTTCCTCAACAGATTAAGCAAAGTCATCACATTCCTCTCTAAACAACCATTTATGTATAAAGTCAATGGTGAGCGAAGAATGTAGTATTTGAAAATCAAACTGCCCTTAAAATTTTTTGGCATTTATATATATATATAGTAATAATGATTAGGTGATGTATTTAGTGTACCAAGAGCGCTGAATATAAAGATAGATCATCAACAATAATCAAACTGAAATTATAAAAAAGGAAGTTGTAGTCTGACTGCAACCTTGTGAATCTTATATTGTGACTAATCGTGCGAGTAACATATATATATATATATATAAGTATGTAGTCTATATATATAAGTATGTATATATTAGTACATATGACATATATGGCTGTTGGGGCTGCATTGTTTGGTTTAATTTTATCAAAGTTTACCTTTATCTATAACCTTTTATCAGGAAATGCCAACATTGCTAATCATTTGTGTTTTAATATACATGTATGTATCTATACATAGATGTACATATATATATGTGTATATACATGTATTTGCATATAATATATGCATACATTTTACATGAAGAGAGATGGATTGATAGAAGAATGTGAGCAACGATAGTTCAAAGATAATAGTAGTTAACATTATAAACAAAAATAAAAGTAATTTGAATAAGAAGGGGAAAACGGTATTGAACTTTCCTGAAATAAGGGAAAATAATAACAATAAGCAGGCACTATATGTAAAAGGGACAAATATACTTACAGCGTGGTCAATTTTAATAAGTGAGAAAGTAATCCATCGATGTTTTTTAACTTCTCATCTATAAGTCTAGAAAAGTTAAACAGTCATAAATAAAGTGATAATATTTCCAGTGGTCGTCATTAGGTAGTAAAATGTGTTAACTAACTTTAACTTTACAAAAAGACATACTTTGCTCTGAAATTCTCTAAAAATGTCAACAAAACCATTTGATAAAAGAATTCAATAATCTAACTGCAAACCAATAATACTCTTAACAACTGAAAATTCTGAACTTTATGGACTCAGAGGAAGCCATAGATGCAAGAGCTTTATCATGTCATTAGTCGTAAACTTTTTCTGAGGTACGTTTCGAGAGATACTTCTCCCATTGTCAGGCTCTTGATGGGAGAAGTATCTCTCGAAAAGTAGCTCGGAAAATGCTTACGACTCATGACATGATAAAGCTCTTACATCTACTCTTAACAACTGTTAAAATAAAGAAACAAAACTAACGTTAAAAAAGATTTAATCACAGAATATGTGCAAAAAACTACTTTTTGTTAATTCAAGTAACTAGTAGCTTCAGAAATATATATTTTGTATACAGGAAGGGTAGAGTTGTAAGTATGGAAAGGAAGAGAAGGAAGAAAAGAGAGCCATGTTGTCATGATAGCTATAGGCGTTGGTTCGAAACCTGTTAAGTGCACACAAATTTTTTCCACTGCTCATTAACCCATTGCATACCAATGTCCTATTTTGGGAACACGCAACCATGCGTCAATTTCTACTCGTGGACTGTTTCCTTTTATATATCAAATGTTGTGGTATTCAGACATTTGACTTAATTAAATATTCAATCTATTCTAAATGAATACATAAACACCTATGACTGCTGTTTTTTTCAATTTTGCCTTACGAGGTTGTTCTTAGGTACCCACTGTTATTTGGTAAATGGAAGCTGTTTCATGCACATATTTGTGATGTCATCCAAAAAAGATGCTACCGTGAATTTTCTGGTTTTTTTCTTAACTTTGCAATAATTGAAATGTTGCTAAATTTTATGTTCCATAATTGGAACATTGGTGATGAGCGGTTACTCTAAGTTTGTTATATTATCTTTTCTTGGGGAGAGTTCTTCTTTGGCTACATATAAGTAACAAGTTTAGTATCGCGTTTTATTAAAGACAGTCTAAGCTATTATTGTTCTATTTAAAATTTCCCTCTTGGGATTTTTAATAGAGGTTTCGTATACCAAAGGGTCCACTTGAAGCGGAGAGTAAAAGTTTAGCTTTGTTTGACATGGGAGATAACATGATTTCCCCATGAAAAAAACCTCGGTGATTGAACTGTACTGCATTCTGAATCGTAGCATTCGTTGCCTTTTGCGAAAGGGAGAAAAAGATTTCCTTGTGCCTTTTGGGGATTGGAAATGTGGACTAAATAAAGCCAAGTCCGTTTCTCTTGTTATTGTGAAAACAATGCTTGAGTTCATATCTCAACACCAGGTACCTAAATATTACTAAGAAGTTATTGCCTTATAATATCGTGAATAAGATAATTATTATCAATTGTTTGTTGGTACCATTAAATATCGTTGTTTTGTAGAAAGTAAATCCAGTTTATTTTGTTTGAATGGAATTATGTGTTACACTAAAATTTTATTACTTTGCATTTTGCTTTTGCTTTATACAAATTTTACTAAGAAATTAGGCATGATTTTAAACTAAAATGATTTCAAATAGCATCTCTGAATTTTTAAAATTTTGATTTTAGTGATCAGTTCCTCTAAATTTCCGCTATTCAATTTAGGCCCGTTTTTCAGCATTTTCGGTGTCTTACTATGTGCTAATAGTCTTAGATCAGTCCCTTTTTAGATTCGTATTCTCATTATGTTTTTCCTTTTTCCTTTTCGTTTACTGATGTGTCAAGACAGGATCACATTGATAGCAGTTTTTACAGTACATGTAAAATACTGCTGTGTTTATATGTATATTTTGCATATATGTATTGTATCCTGCATAAACATTTATTTAATAATAATAATAATAATAATAATTATTATTATTATTATATTAATAATTAATAATTGAATATTGAACCTAACATAGTGGACATGCAAAAGACAGCTTTATTAGGAACAGCTAGAATCCTAAGAAACGTTCTTGAGATGTGAAAGATAGGAGAAAGTACCTTATTAGCCCTAGGTCATTAGTTGTGACTCGCCNTAGGAACAGCTAGAATCCTAAGAAACGTTCTTGAGATGTGAAAGATAGGAGAAAGTACCTTATTAGCCCTAGGTCATTAGTTGTGACTCGCCTAATAAGGAGAATTACAGTATAAAGATCAGCCAGTTAAAAATTTTTCAAAATAATAATTAAAATAAGCTATTCTGTCGAATTCATATACTGGAAACTTACTAACTATTCTTTGTTCATTTGCTGACGCCAATTCTGTACTGTTGTTGTATACTGCTAAATCTTTTATTTGGTCCTTTAAGTTGACTAATGTCCTATCTTGACTTATATAGTCCATTATCCTTAAGTACTTTTTTGTATATATGTATACATGTATACATATAAATATATACATTTATATATCTATATATTTATACATTTTGACATCTAAGGTTGGAAGATACAAATTTATAAGAAAGAGACAATCAAAAGTTAAGTCGTCTTATTTCAACTTTTTTTAAATGGGGAAAACACAAGAACGGGTAATTGCAATGTAAATAGTTAGGAATTTACAGAAACGCAATTTTGTTACTTACAATGTTTTCAAATTACTGCAACCTTGAAAGGTCGTTTTGTGAAGATGGGTGATTAAATTACATTGGATGTTACTAGAAAACAAGAGCAAATGTTAGTAAACTTTAACTTGTTGATTTGAAAAGCTAAAGAAGACATAAAGTTACATCTATGTACTTATTTACCTAACTACATAAAATATTGCCTTCCTTCTAATTGCGATTTTAATAATTGATTATATATATATATATATATATATATATATATATATATATCCTGGAACCTTTATAAGTACCTCAGTTGTATTGAAAGAAAATACCATAATGATGCCAGGAGGGTGCACATGTTTTATCCAAGCACCGAATGTGTTAGAATAAACCTTTCAAGCAGTATTGTACCGAAGTCTACGACGAATGGCTCCCTTCCAAAGGATTAAATGAGTAAACAGATTGTGGCAATTTGAAAGCACCCCCGAGAAAAAGTGGTTCAGTGGCTTCTAAAATCCTGGGAAAAGTTGACCAAGCAAATGATTCGAGATTTCTTTGTTTCTTGTGCAGTGACTTGTGTTACCGATGGAAGCCAAGATGACGACATTACTTGTTTCAAGGAGGGAAAGCTTTGTCACAAAGGCCGTAAAATATTGGAGGAGCAGTTCGCATACATAAATACGGAGGAAGAAAATCCTTTTAATGTTGATGGTAATGATATCGCTGACGCTAATCCAGAAATGTTGGTTGTCGAGGAAGAAAATGAGGGTGATGAATATTTTGAAATAGATATTTGAATGTTGTATTGTGCATTTCAATTACATAAAGACACATTTCTTTTATTTTGAATTTTTTTGCTTGCTTCCAAACCTATTTTATTAAATAAGCAGCTCGCTCAAATAAGCACCCACCCTAGAGCCTCAAAATTTAAATAAGCGCCCGGGCGCTTATTTGAGGCATTGCAGTAAGAGAAATTTAGTTGTCCTTTAGGATGACAGTTGTCTAATAAAACTATAAATTGTCTTTTTGTTCTCCTGGAACCATTAAAAATTTGATGGTCTCTGACGAAAACCCTGGCCTGTTTTAGATACAACTATTATTCTGCTTTATCTCGTTTAAGTTAAAAAAAAGTGTATCATTGCAAAACAATTCGAAAATTGGGGTTTACGATATTCCTTAGCTCAAAGGCAGAGCCAAATCTGTGTATCACAAAATACGACCTATGTTAAATGCCAATAACAAAGAAATGGGGTGAAATTATGAACAGCTGTTAAGGCCGTTATTATTCGCACAGAATGGCAAGGTAGAAGAAAAGCAAAGTCGAGATAATTAATTTTAAATATGTCACAAAATGATATAAGGTAAAGCCAAATGAGCTTTCACTTTAACTAACATTTTCTTAACACATGTAGATATGACAAGCCTTTAACAACCGATTCTTTTGAAAGATTTCTTGACCCATTTAATATACCTTTTAGTATGAAAGGGGAATTGTCAGGGGAGCATTCTTCCACCAAGCTGCAAGGTACACCCTTTACTTCATTATTATAGTAGAAGGCATATTTTACTGACTTGGATAAGTTCCTTTCACGAATAGTTGGATTTTTTGGACTAAATAGGATTTTTTTTCCTCCAAAGTTTGGTGGGATCACTATAAGTCTTTGATTTGACATTGTATTACGTGTAATAGTTATCTAAAGGCTGATTCGCCCAACTGTTATCATTTTACCTTGGACTGGATTAAGAATCGGGTCTTGAGTGGAAGTGGAATTAATTATTTTCCACTCTCTAAAGTCTTTTCAATCATGAAAATGTTGCTTCATGAAGCGTTTTCCATGTTATTATTAACACGTTTGTGCGCATTATTTTGGTAAATTTTGTGAAGAGCTAGTAAAGCAGGTTCCTTCTTCTCTTGTCAGCACAAGAATCATAGGTTAGTCTGAACCCTTGCAAGCTTATACTGTGGCTATATCAAGGGAACATGGAGACTTCTACGCTAATGGTTTTACTAACGTGACTGTCAATGTGCAGAGCTCCTTGTTAACAGCTTTGTCTTCTCTCCTATGATATAACTGATCAAAGTCCATTTTAAAAGCATTTAATGTCTCCTGGAGTATTTTCTCTTTGTTTTCTATTTATCCTATCCTTTTCTTTCACTCAAAAAAAGTAAGTCTAAAGCAAAAATTCCGTATTTGACTTGTGTAAAATGACATTATCAAAACAAACTCTTATAAATCAATGTTCTTTCCTTTCGAATACTCCTATCTATATTATTAAAAGAATATTTTAAGATAGAGAGGAAAGAGATTGCTATTGACGAGACTAAAATCAAATGTCTTGTCTTGATCTCCACCACCACTTGCTTTGTTTTAATTTTTCAAACAGAAAAAAAAAGCTTTTACCAAAAAGAGTCCATTGCAAGGCCGAAGAGTCCAAACTAGAGACAAGTTAAAAGATATTTGTGAAATCGAAATAGTTGCGATACGGACAAATTAAAGAATTCTAGTAAAATGTCATCCGGTATTGTTACTTCATCTTTAAATGTTAGCACCTTACTCTCTGTATTATATTTAAAACTGGCATCGTAAAGTTTTTTTATCAAAAAAGTAGCAATTCATATCACTGAAGTATCAAAAGAAAAGTATACTTACAGTTGTTCTACTTGTTTCAAATTTTTACACAGGTCTGACGGTAGAACACTAAAAGTATTCTGATTAATTTTCCTACATAAAGAAAACAACGATCGTATTTATCTAATCAAGTATCGTGTTATTTGTTCCATCTTTGTACAAGATAAGCAAAGTTGCATATAGAAATTATCTTTTATTCTATAACTATTAATCAAATTTTTGGTTTTTCTATGAACATGTATGATTACTCGGGTATTACATTATTTTGTATATGTGTAATAAACACAGCTAAAGGGGTATCACAATTTTGGCCTTCCTTTTACTTTAAAGACTTTTTAAATATTATAAAAAAATAAATGTTTTTGTCCTATCTTTGAACTTAGTATTCATTAGTACAAAATGGTTTCACAACAAAAAGGTCAAAATTTGCTTTTCCTTAACCTATGACCTATTAAATTCACATCGGAATTTGCTTTAACACTGCATACTTTCCAAGTAACTTACATTTAAATTTTCCGTTTGAATAAAGTGTAAAACCTTTGATTTTATTCCATGATATTCCAATTTTTCCAGTGTTTTAACAAATCTTTATTAGAATTTTGTCTTTTTTAAGTCGCAGTAATTAATCATCACTTTAATCTTAAAGTTTTTTCAGGCTTCTAAAAGAGTTGTTATTGCTAAACGTTTATACTAAAAGAGTTGTTATTCCTAAACGTTTATATTAAAAGAGTTGTTATTCCTAAACTTTTATACTAAAAGGGTTGTTATTCCTAAACGTTTATACTAAAAGGGTTGTTATTCCTGAACGTTTATACTGAAAGAGTTGTTATTCCTAAACGTTTATACTAAAAGAGTTGTTATTCCTAAACGTTTATACTAAAAGAGTTGTTATTCCTAAACGTTTATACTAAGAGTTGTTATTCCTAAACCTTTATACAAATAAGGCAGTGAAAATAATAGAAACAACATAGAGGAATTAATTCTGAGTGTGAGATATCTGAATTTGCTCACTTGCTATTCTGACCAATTTTTTTACCTGAATAGCTGAATGTTTTATTGAACCTTCATTCTCATTTCTAATAAGAAGTCAAATTCAAACCAACACATAATTGTGCTATTTTCTTTTTCTTACATTCTAGCTGGTAATTTTTCATCACAGATAATTTTTGAAACTTTTCTCCATCCATCCAAACTTTCTAACATTCAACGTTTTTCTTTACTCTTGACCTTAAATACATCCCAGACCTATTTATTTTTAGACCTCTTTTTTCTAAAGCATGTCTTCAGCATTTTAGGTTCTGCGCTATTTCTTCCTTGGTCTCTTCGTAATAAACAATGTCATCTGGAAACAATATTGTCCACAGTACCTTTTGCCTTACTTTGTCCTTCAACCTATTATTTTACTAATGCAAAGAGGAAATGTTTGAATGGTATTACCCCTGTTNTCTTACATTCTAGCTGGTAATTTTTCATCACAGATAATTTTTGAAACTTTTCTCCATCCATCCAAACTTTCTAACATTCAACGTTTTTCTTTACTCTTGACCTTAAATACATCCCAGACCTATTTATTTTTAGACCTCTTTTTTCTAAAGCATGTCTTCAGCATTTTAGGTTCTGCGCTATTTCTTCCTTGGTCTCTTCGTAATAAACAATGTCATCTGGAAACAATATTGTCCACAGTACCTTTTGCCTTACTTTGTCCTTCAACCTATTATTTTACTAATGCAAAGAGGAAATGTTTGAATGGTAATACCCTGTAAGTCTCTCTTTCACCTTTCACCTTAAAGAATTTTGTCTTCCCTATATCACACCTTACAACTGTTTTAATTTACTTATATATATATGTTGAACTATCCCCATGTACGTCCCTCTCACTTAGCATTCCCTCATGCAAAATCCTAATTTTTTCCCCAGTACTATCTAGATTAATAAGAGAAATTTTAAAAAGAGTTGGTAAAATATAGCAGATAAATCTACCGGAATCGTAAAGAAAAGGCATGCGTATTTACTTATCTAATCAATTTCATAAGATGAATCAGTTAAATCAGTCAATAAGATGTCAAAAGGAAAATTCACCAAGACCAAATGGCAAAACCAATGACTTATTTTCAAGCCCTTAATGAGTTACCAATTAAATAAATGTATTAAAGTGAATATTGTCCAAAGAAAATGAGTAGAACTGTATTTGTAGCACTACCAGAAAGGGAGTCACTACTAAATTTGAATTTTGGAGGTAGCTTTGAAGGACCACTTAATTAAATAAATCTCAAATTCTTCTAACTTGTTTAAAGAACAGAGTTAATGAAGAACTCTGTATTGGAAATAAAATCTGAAAAATGAGTTAATAATGAGCTAATTGTGATAAATATATACTTTGTGAATGCATTCAAAGTCGGAGGTGACTGTATCAAATATCTAATGTAGGCTAAGAATGCTTTGCTGATTGAATTTAAAAATAACTCTAGGTTATAATAGAAATAACAAAAAGAGAAATTAATGGAAAAATTACAATGATAACCTCAAAGAAAAAAGATTCTGAAATAAAATGCTCAACTGGAACTGATTGAAATAAAATAATACATAATTTTTCTACTTATTTGGCATTCCCAGTCATGGAACAACATACAAGATGATAAGCAGAAGAAGGGGGAGAGTGATAACAGCAATTAAGGCAATAAAAAATCTTCTTCCATATAAAATCAACCTTCCGTCTAAACTCCACATAGTAACATTGTTTTTATGCAGTATCATCCTTTATTGCAGCAAAATATGGACAAAGGAAAAGCTGACTATGTAGTTAAGATATAAGAAATGTTATTTTTGGAAGCATTCGTAACATTTAGTGGATAAGGAAAATAAGTGACAAAGATGTTTTTGGGAAAAGCAAGAACAATACGCCATACAGAGAACATTTTGGTCTGGTGACAATAAAACTCTATGGTCATGCTCTGGAGAAAAGTAATTAAAAAACTTGCAACAACAAGATAAGTAGAAGTCAGAAAAAATAGAGAAAGATGGTAATAATTGCGCGTGTGTTATATAAAGAAATAGGTGAAGGTCAAGAAAATAGAGGCCTCCATGATAGTGGATAAGAAGAAAATATCCTCCTTTGTGAAAGACTATATAATTTTCCGAGAAGGCTTTGAATGAGTATAATGACTTGTGTAATGTTAATTCCAGTAATATCAGAAATTGAAAGACGGATAAATTTATAAGAATTCTTAAAGCAAGAATAGAATAATTTCCTAACCTTGTCCCCAACCCTCAAAAAATACCAACCACGCACTGTCTACACTCCTATTAATATGGAAGGACATCATAAGACTCAAAAGCAGAATCTCGAGATTTTAGAGTTTTACCATAAATTCTGCCATATTACAGTTTTAAAAATACCAGCACACTCTTTAAAACCTTTAGATTTAGAGCAAAAGGCAAATCACTATCCTGTTTTAACAGAAGAACCAAGTACACACAGAATCTCTAGCTATTGCATTATGATTCTAATCACAAACCTGTCAATTTTAAGGTTTCACCATAGCTCATTTTTGTTGTTGTAAGCTTTCATGTAACAATTTATAAATTGTAATAGCAACTTTTAAATAATTGTTTTCATAAAAGAAGTGCATGAAAGATAAACATTTCAACACCTGAAATAACTAATGAGTTTTTCTAACAACAGGACTTATAGATAGAGCAGTTCTTATTATTAATGTTAAACTGAATCGAAGTTCCTTTATAAAGGTTAAAAATAAACAAACAAATGAATAAATAAATGAAAAAATCTGAGAAGGTGCAAAGAAAAAGTGTCACTGTACTAAACTATATCTAATGCTAAAAACAGGTCATCCAAAAAGTTAGTGTTTTTCCTTTAAATTATTTACGCTTCATATGTTAAGTGAGAATCCTTTGCAGCTAGCATCTACTAGTGCTTAACTCACATATCAAATGGAAAATCAATATCACCTCTTGTCTTCTTAAACATCGTTGGTACGGGAGGATGAAAAACAGGCTCTGAAAACACAGCCACTGAATTTTTTTCACTTATTCCAACAGACACTAGGAAGGCTCGTAGTTTACTTTAGTCACTTTAGTTTACCTTCTGTTTATAAAAAACCAACCACGCTACTGTTTAATATATGGAAAATGTTATTCAAGACTTTTTATTTCAGTTATTTTGTTTTTGACAGGTCACTATATATAGAGAATACTAACAAGGAAAAGGTGTCAATACCGGCTCAGAATAATAGGTAAACTGCTTGACGATGAGTACTTTGATCAAAGAAATATATTGTTTACTAAATAACTAGTTAAGAAAACATAAAATGCTTTTTATTAAAACTAGACAATTTTTATTATACAGCAAACATGGTAGGCAAAGCTTTTTCCAATGCGTTTTTGGAGATTGGTTACAAATGTTTAGACTTTTCCAAGTTGGCACTAGCTCAGTTTGTTGTACCCCTTTGATTCGCTTCTACTAGCATCCTCACCATAACTATGAATGTAATTTTTTCTTCATTGGCGCCTCGCTTGTGGAACTGTTTATTTTAGTAGCTTTAGGACTTGTATGGTTTTTAACCAGAAAAATAAAGGGTATTGGATAAATAGAGGATTAATTTAAATGAAAATGAAAATGAGCAGTTCTATTTTTATATCTTATACAAAGATTCAAAACTTTGCTGGGGTGATAATGCGGGGATAGTACCTTTGTGTATAAACGTTTTGAGTTTTTATAATAAGAACAAATGAGGTACAGATAAAAAAGATTACTACTTACAGTACTTTAATCTGACCGAGAGGTAACATAATTCCATTTGGTAAAATACTAGCATAGGAGAAATGTTCCACTTGACTGAAATATTAAAAAAGAAACCATAAGTAACAGTCCAAAAAGTATTTGGACAGTATTATATGTGAAAAATATAAGTTAAAATAAGGAACGGTTGTGACACAAAAGGTGCACACAATTGCCCATGCATACTAGGTTTTCTGGGAGAAAAAATTAATTAAGATAACATTTAACATAAAAACCTGTCGACAACAAAACGATCAACAATGGTACAAAATAACCAGTAATCAATCATTTACGCTAAATTCATCAAATTTAAGTCAGATATGGAGGATTCAACAAGCACAACTTATAATATTTCCACCATTTGACTTATTATAACATTACTGTACTATTCGCATTCATCTGTCAAATTTTCTGTTTGTATAGCTTTAACTGCTTCCTCGTGCAGTTTTTTCAACTATTTTGATCACTGAATATTTTCAGCAGAGTTTCAAGATGGTTTGAGTTTTTGAAGGACTTATCTGAAAGCAAAATCAGATGGAAAAAGCCTCTGCGAAACTATTTCATTGTTTGAAACAAAGCGAGATGCAAATGTTTTTCAGCAAATACTTTCCATAACCAAATACACCACACTTTATTTACAGTCAGAAAAACCTACACTCTGTCTGACGATGACTGAAATAGCTGAAACAAATCCAATTACTTTACGTAATGATGTCGAAGACATGGACAAACAAAGTCATAGCACTATTTACAAGAGCTAACTGAATCAGTTGCTTTAATTACATCAAATTGGGTCCGCGTCTGAAAACAGGCACATCTTAACGGAACCTGGCAAAATATCATCGAAAGCACTTAAAAAACTGTATTTTAACAGGATTTGTGCTGCTTATCCTAGAATTCTTAGATATTTTTTTCTTTTTCTTCTGCTTTGAACATTAGAATATTTTTTTCTCGTTTCTTTATGTATGTAAAACCCTACTTTCCACTTTTTCCTGCATAGGGGGTAGAGTACATATCCTTTTGATAGGCTTGCATAACATTCATTTTCCTACATTTTGTTTGTATTGAGGAGTTTGTCATATACTTGAACTTTAGTTAATATTTTTGAAATTGCATGCATATGCTGTGCAATTACCTACTTATCTGACCCATCGTCAATCTTTATTTCAGTATATATGGAGAGAAGCAAACAAGAAATTGGAGATACTTGTACTCTTAGTGGATTGTATTTGCACTCTTGAGCAAGTAACTTCTTAATAATAAAAGAAAAAATATATAACGTGAATAAATTTTATCAACGGGCCAGTAAACAGTCAATATTATCCCACCTACAAAAAAATAGATATTCTATCAAATAGCAGCCAAGACATAAAAAAAAATGTAAAAGTATCGCAGTGGCAATAATTCTTAGGTGAGAAATAACATTGGAAAGAGTACTGTTTCAGAAACAAAGAAAATTGTCTTTCAGATAGCATGAATTAACAAAACAAAAATGTCAGTTTTAAATACTTACAAAAAAGTGATTCGAGGTAGGAATTTTGGGCCATAATGTTTGAAACTACCAGAATGAAGTGTTTTCATTCCTCCCGATGTTAAACGTCTGAAATAAATAATGTTGGTTAAATTAGATTATTTTCATGATTATTCTTTTAGGGACATATTTTACTATTATTATCAATTTTAGTATTCTTTTAAAAACATGGCTCTATTTTCAATAGCTTACTTTAATGATTCCGCTGCAACCTTTCATTTCTCTACAAACAATCCACTTGAGTTTCCCTAATAATCTTGAAAATTCTGAAATTTATGGACTCAGAGGAAGCCATAGATGTAAGAGCTTTATCATGTCATGAGTCGTAAGCTTTTTCTGAGGTACGTTTCGAGAGATACTTCTCCCATCGTCAGGCTGACGATGGGAGAAGTATCTCGCAAACCATAGCTCAGAAAAAGCTTAGGACTCATAACATGATAAAGCTCTTACATCAATCCACTTTAGTATTGGAATTTTGTGCTCACAACAATTCATATTACCTTTAGATGCTTTAAGATGAATGAATTATGGGTATAGGGTAAAAAGTGATTATACGCTGCCCAAGACAGGGAATATTTCTATCGTCCGCAAATGTATTGACTGTGACAGAAAAATTAATCAAGACATATCTCTGCATTTTAAGTGGAGCTTGTAGTTTCAGAATTACCCATAAGTTCCTTAACTATTTAAGTTATCTAAAAGCAAGGAGCAGTTTCGATGAACAATCCCAGATATGCACTAAAATGGCTAGATTGCCTGCAGCTGCGTGACAAAGGTTGGAAAAGACTCTTCTTTAAAATTTATAGTAGTTGAAATATAAATAAGACAATGCACTTCCCAGGTTTTCTTATTAATATTCCACCAGTAATAAAACATATCGTAGTGCATGCTCTTTGACGGATACTAATTTGAGGGAGATTGCCTTCGTACTTTCTCACCAAGAATTAATAATTATGAAGCATATGAACAATATAATGTCATTTTGAAAAATGGTTGCAACTCTCATATTTGTTGCAGTGGAGGAGAATTGTCTACAGATAAGATGATCTGTCATGTTAGTGCAAAAATGTCTAACAGGAGACGTAAGCAATATCTTTCAAAATTATTTCCAGATAAACAACCACACGAAAGCTACCAGAGATAAAGCTATTTTTATTACCATACCTAAAGTCAAGTTCCAGATTTCAAGATCTACTTTCTGTTTCATGAAGGATTTGCTGCATAACTGGTTTCCTAAAGAAATCAGTCAGTCCTACTTATGCGTTTTTATAAAACCTGAAAATTTTGATTTCTGGAACTTGTAATGATAATTGACCTAATTTTACTCTATATGTGACTATTATTTATTTTATTTCTTTATTATTTAAAGAGAAGTTAATAGTAGTTTATAACTGATCTGTAACTCCTTTTTAAATATTCAGAAAAAAATAACAAAAATAACAATAATAATAATAATAATAATAGGCGAAAAGGTTTTGAAGTGATACCTGGGATAACCGAAAAGGACATCAAAGAGGCGCAAAGTGGTTAAAGGATTTAGGAGAAGAGCTTGGCAATAGAGGACAGCAGGAAGATTTGAGTATTGATAGTGAAAATTTGAAAGTCGTCCTTAGAAGATTAGCAAACTGGAAAGCACCTGGGCTAGATGGCGTTCATGGCTTCTGATACAAGAGGTTTTCATCACTTCACGCTAAAATGGCTACAAAGTTGATTGAATGCCTTGCAGCAGGTGAGGTACTAGAGTGGATGGCAAAGTAAATATTGCTAGAAACTACTGCCTGATAACATGTCTCCCTCTGATGTGAAAAATATTGACAGGAATAATCGCAGAAGAGGTATATACAGCATTGAAAAAAAGAGAACTGCTACCGGAGGAACAAAAAGGGTGCCGAAAGGGATCTAAGGGTACAAATGATTTGCTGTTTATAGGTAAAAAGATTTTGCGGGAAGTAAAGACAAAGCGGAAGAATATTAGTATGGATTTGATTGATTACCGTAAAGCATTTGACATGATGCCTACACTTGGATCTTGGAATACTTACAAATGCTTAAAGTTGCTGGTAATGCGTCACGCCTAGTAAAAATTTCGATGAAGTCTTGGAAGGTAGAATTGTCTTATGGAAAAGAGACCCTTGCAGAAGTTAACATCCGACGAGGAATCTTTCAGGGAGATTCCTTCTCTCCATTACTGTTTGTCATAGCGTTGATCCCACTTACTCTGATCTTTAGAAAGTGCACGAACTGTTATACCTTTTCCAGAACAAAGGATAAAATCAACCACTTACTCTACATGGATGATTTGAGGGTTTTGCAAAAGAAGAAGCAGACCTTGATGCATTGATTCAGACAGTTAGAGTATTTAGCACAGACATTGGCATGAAATTTGGGATTGAGAAATGCGCAGTAGTGATAATGAAAAGAGGGAAAATGTCAAATTCAAATGGAATAAAGTTTCTTATTAAGAAATCATTTAACAATGTATCATCCAATTACAGCCTATGTTAGTCTGTGTTGAAAATTTCTTTAAAACATTTGTAACATTTACAAATTCACCTAATTTTCGTATTCTTTTTTATGCTAAGCAAGGCTATATTGCAGAAGGTTACATTTTTGTTTTTTCCTTTGTACTTTTTGAATATTTTTAATAATTGATTTTTTACCTCTTTCAATTCAACACCCGAAAACAAACACAAACTCAGTAGTCTACCACGCACAGCAGATAAAAAAATGGGGAGAAGTTCTTTCATGGATGAACCAGTTCGATCTCTTTCAAACCGGAAACCTCTCGCATGGTAAGCTGGAAACTCACAAAATATCGTAGGCAGGAAATAAAGAGGAACAGGTCTACAACTTTGTAATTGAACAAAAGTCAAGCTTAGATTTTCTTATGACCTCGCAAAGACTAGGTAACCATTGAAGTTCGTCCTAACAAAAGAAATATATTTGGGACTAGTAAAGGGCTTCAAAGCAGCTACTGAAATAATATCAATAGAAAAGATTTAATTAAGCAACCTCTCTCCTATGAATCAGTAGGAAAAAAGCCCTGGATAAATCATACCAGCTTTCACAAGGTCAGCTTCTGGAAAAGGTAAAAGATGGCTAGATATGTACAAATAGGTAAACCAGCTGAAAGTAAACAACAAAACAACAAGGATTATTCATAAGCTTATTAATACATAATACACAATCGGTACACATTATCTCTGCAGTTTAAAAGCACTGGAAACGCAAAGTACTACTAGCCTTTTTTGAGACGACGATTGTCCAGTAAGTTACATATAACATATTTTAGCTTGAAAGTGCTTTACGCTCCTCCAGGCCTGATTCGTCTTCTCTTTAGAGAGGTATCCATTCATACTTGAGGGAATATGCAAATATAATAGTTTTGAAAAATAAAACCAATTTCGTTTTTCCTGCCATAAAATAAAACACATTTACCCTACTCATGCTATACCAATGCTTAGATAAATATCCAATTTTAAAGCAATCGTTTTGTGGACAGGCGATCATTGTCCCGAAAGGCCAGAGGTATCTACGTTACAAGATAAATAGAAGTGAATAATAAGTTTGGATAACGGGAAAGCAAGTTAATATGGCAACCGTGGTGTATATCTCATTCATTCATTCAGATCCTGAAAAGTTGTTCAAATTCTCAGCTCCCCTTTTTTGTATTTTAGACCAGATTATAGTTTTTATTTTGATCACTATTTGGTAATAGCACCACTATCTTTTAACAATTTACCACAGATGCACCTTTCACTCGGCACTCGCTCCATTTACCATCCAACGTGTAAGACCACCTTTACCAACTACTTTAATATTTTTTAGACAGGACTGTATTATTTCATATAGGAAGAAGCTTATGTTTTACACTGTAACAGATAGTTGGTAGACTATACGAAATGTTCATTTTCATAACAATTTTGTAGGCATAAATATGACATTGGCGGCCGTAAAGACATCTTCATACCCAAGTATTAATATTTCTAATCACAGCCACATCCAATACTTCAAAACCACTGTCATTGCCAAAAATACCGGTGAACATCATTATACAACAAAAAAAAGATGAAAAGATAAACGGCTTTTTCGACCTGCGGCATACACTGAGGCTTTGAACTAAACTATGACTTCACATTAACTCAATTTACTCATCACACATTGCCTCTCTGTCCTGCATCAACATTACCCACTTCTCCCATTTATCATGGAACCTATTATATCACCTCTGTTCCGCATGCATTTCTTTTCTTTTTTAAAAAATTTTAATCTTAAATCTACGTACCATATTCATTCTTATAAGCATCCTTTCCCTAATAAGTGCCCCTCACCATTTCAAGAACCAAAGCTATCGTTAATTTGTAAATTTTGGCTAAGTCGCCTGACGAAACAGTCGCTGTTGCTGTCATCATGAAATTTTTACAAAAAATGTCTTGTTCTTCTTTGTTGCAGTAACAGTGCAAGCTGTTGTAGTAAGCTTGGCTGCAATGTGGTTGAAGTGAGAATACGAGAAACTTTAAGTACACCAACAAATCTAAAATTCTTCCTTTTGTCAGTACCACTCCAACCTGCAGTGGCACCATGTTTCAAAACGCTCTCAATAAATTTTCAATATTCCTGGATAAATGACCTACTACTTAGTCTATTTCTCTCTTCATGTGCAGAGCAACGGTAAGTCAGTCAATAGGTTTTTCTCTTTGCTGTTTTGCTACAGGTTCAACTGTCCCCATACACTAATTTTTCGTACGAAACTAATGACTTAAATAACTCTGTTAAATTTTTCCTTAATCTATATTAATCCTTGTTAAGGCTCTTCTCTACGAATTTTTAAACACCCGTAGTACTTATTAGGAAGAACATGGTACACTTAAGCATATTGTTTTACTTTCTTCTCTATTAATCAGCCGCAACCCTGAAACACACAGTTTCATGCTTAACTTTCTTGACCCTCATGCTTCTTCTTGTTTTATTCTTTCAGGTCATTGTTCTTCACTTTACGATACTACTCTTTTCTCCCCATTTATTCCTTAATATCTTATGCGGCCTTGTGTCTGAATCCTGTCTCTGCAAAACTTATTTTGTCATTTCGTGCTTCTCCACTTGACAAAAGTAAAGTTGATCAAACATGTCTCCTATAGAACAGAGGATGCACAAAGATTGTTTTGTGAAACAATATCCTCTCTATTTTAGCTTAATAAAAATAATATATATATATAATTATATTACAATAAACCAACAGTTTGAGATAAAATGTAATATTTTATGAAAAATTGGTATCAGAAAGCATCCTGGTAGTGCGATTTTGTGAAAAGGTTATTCTCATAGGTTAAATATCCTTGAAGAAAACCTTTGGAAAATTAGAACTATGATACATTAAATACCAGACTTTAGGATTTGAAATAGAATTATTGAAGGCCATTACCATAATTAAACGGTGATAATGATGAGAGAATCTTTTTACCTAACCATGGCCTGTATATTAAGAAACCTTTATTCTCATAACGAAAGTATTTGTATCCCTAGAAATGAGAAATGTATCACCATATTTCATTAAGGACATACAACAGCTGTGTTACAATATATATGATCTACTACTAGTGACGTCTTTGTTTTCGAATCGATGGAAGCTGAGATCTTGGGCTGTTAAAGATTCTATTTCCAATGAACATGGCGACATTCGAAGTCCTAATACATATGTGAATAGAACTACATCATATATTTTTTAATCTACCTGCCAACCAATGTTATTCCATTAAAAATTATTCTTAAGTCACAATTTTTGGTCCCAGTACCATTTATAATATATGCTGTGATTCAGATCTAAACATTATGATGATTAGATAGTAAACACGACTCTAGTAAATCTTACAAGCATCTACTGAATTATTGGAATTTTTAGTAAGATTCTTTCACAGCAATTTGAGGTAGCTCTTTTTATGTTATTTTTGTTGGGGTTTCTCTAGTGAAAAGATGTCATTAAAACTCTGTTTAGATCATTATATCAAGTGATGCTAACGCCACTCGTGTTTGGAACAAAACTAAAATATTGAATTCGATTTAGATAAATGTAAAACATGAAAATTAAGATTGTAAAGATGATTAACCATGATAAAATGGCCTTTGGATATATCATCATGGGAGCACCACCAGTTATCGACAACTTACTAACAAATGAAGTTTTCCATACATTAAAGAGAGAAAAGAAAATTATTGGTTATTTGAAACTGAAGACTTAATGAAGTAAATATAGTCTTTGCTTCTCAGCAACAAAACTATACATAAAATAGAATTAGTTAGGGCATTAAATTGAAATAGTTAATAAGAAGCTGGCTGCTCATGATGATATATTTTCTTAATAAATATATATATAAATAAAAACTCAAATGTTGTCTTTTTTTTATGATAAACATTGTCAAGGCGTTTAAATCCAACATGAGTTTGACAGTCGTCCACGTTTTCGTGCAAGGTCCCTGAATGCATATAATGAGATACGTGAGTATATACCGGTCTTGGAAATTTTCAGTCCTAAATTATGTGTACATACCAATACAATGATGTATACAATTACATCTATTTGTATCAAAATATACATATACTTAAACATAGAGAGTAAAATACCAAACCGAATACTTACACTCCTGAATATGACTTTCTAAGGTTTTGCGAACTATGACAGAGTATTCCCTGATCTAATGTTTTAGTTGTGGCACAATACACAATACATATTCTGTTACGGTAAATAAAGTTTTTATCCTGTGGTCTGCATTTGTATCGGTGACATTGTTTCGTTGATTGAATAAATAACAGCGTTAAAAGAAATTGTAATTTTAAACCTATAGCCATAGTCGTTTTTGTTTTCGTTTGCCTGTATTTCTCTACTGGGGATAAACTGCCTTTATATATCTACCGCTTGTGAGTATGACGTCAAATAAAAGACTGCATTGTTGCCACGTGTCAACCTCTGCTTTGCGTCATGACGTTTTCTAACTTAGGCATGCGCAAGATGATCTTACAAGTTCAACCAGTTCAAGCAGTCCGACTCCAAGCAAACAGTCTATTGAAGGAGCATATTCATTGTACATTCCAATTTAATGCTGGACACGTTTTTAGTTCTGTAAGAGAGTGCTCTCATATATTTCGTAAACAGGGAGTTGAGTGGTGGAATTAAAAATGCTTATGTTTGATTGTGTCAGTATGGGGAGGTAACGTGGCTGTAGCTGTATTACAGAAATAGATTTAGTAGTATTTCCAATACGTTTACAAAGAGTTTGACTTATTTACGAGCTACATTGTAACTTAACTTACTCATGAGCTACTCTTTAAATGAAACATCGAGCAGAAATCTAAATATTGCAATAGAGTCTTGGTGTAAGGTCATGATGATGCTGCTGTTTATTTTAAGAGTTTCTTGAAGTGCAGTTACTACATCACAGGAACAGTAAAATTTAAATGATTCTCGTAAAAATGCAGAGCACCAAAGATTGTTTATCTGAATGTTCACTTTTTGCTATGCAATTTACCATCATTACAAAATTACATTATACATAAGAACATATTGACATTTTTGCTACTTCTAAAACTCCCATCTATATAAATACTGACAACTTGGCCTTTATGAACNTACAGAAATAGATTTAGTAGTATTTCCAATACGTTTACAAAGAGTTTGACTTATTTACGAGCTACATTGTAACTTAACTTACTCATGAGCTACTTTTTAAATGAAACATGGAGCAGAAATCTAAATATTGCAATAGAGTCTTGGTGTAAGGTCATGATGATGCTGCTGTTTATTTTAAGAGTTTCTTGAAGTGCAGTTACTACATCACAGGAACAGTAAAATTTAAATGATTCTCGTAAAAATGCAGAGCACCAAAGATTGTTTATCTGAATGTTCACTTTTTGCTATGCAATTTACCATCATTACAAAATTACATTATACATAAGAACATATTGACAGGATGATAAAGAATAAAAGGCAATCATCGACATTAACGGCTTTGAGCAAATGATTGATACACCAACTCATATAACTCGAACAACAGAACCAATTAACGATAAAATAGCAATAAATAATCTAACGATTATTTCCTAATTGTTGAACCAGTTGCTACTGGAGACCACAATCTGACTGGCTGTGTAAGAAAACTCAATACGATTCAATACGAATCAAAAACGATACGTTCACGAGACTCCAAAAATTACGATCGTGAAAATGCATATGTTAGAAGTAAAGATTGGAATGAATTGTATCAAAATGACTATGCTGATATTGCTGCAAATATTATCACTATGTGTTTAAAAGACGTATTCCACTTACATACAACCATTAAATCGAGAACCACCAACGGAAAACCGGCTGGTTATCTAGAAAATCTTAAAGTGCTGATAGATAATAGCCGATACTGACCAGTAAAAGTATTATAAATCAAAAACTCAATTAAACGATAAAGTCTGAGAGGGGAAAAATTCTGAGCTATGGTTTGCGAGATACTTCTCCCATTGACAGCCTTACGGTGGAAGAGCTAAGTCTCGAAAAGTACCTTCAAAAAAGCTTACGAATTATGACATCATAAAGCTTCTCAATCTATGGCTTCCACTGAGTCCTTAAAGTCATCAAGATTACGCAAAAATATATGCAATACCTTGAAACGATAATACGAGAGCATAAGTCAAACGTTACATCACTTACTAATAGCATTTGGAACCTTTACAAGGGACGGGAAAAGGGAAATTATAAAATCTTTAAGCTTTCGTATGTTTCGAATCTTCTTCTCAAAATAAAATTTGACTTTAACGAAATGAAAGAAAGCAATAGTTGCTGTTGAGCTGCTGGCCGCTATGATTAATGACTGTTCGAAAGTTATTCCACAACTTTTCGCTTATATTATAAACCTCTCTCCAACCTTCAGGTTATCCTTCCGTCTGGAAAGATAATAAAATCACAGCAGTATACAAGAGTTTTGGTGTAAGCAAACCTGAGGACTTCGATCAATTTTAGTCTTACAGACTTTTTAAAGACATTGGAAATAACAGCTCATTGACACATTTTTTTATTTTATGTCATTTTCCCCCAGTAATTGGGGCTCGAATGGTGCCCTTCAAAGTGATTTTTGTTTTGGCAACGAGAAATGTCTTGGATAGATGCTCTTTCTAATGGCAACTAATGGCTTTTTCTGGGGCTTAGACAGTGCCTTCAAAGTGATTTTTGTTATGACAGCGAGGAATTTCTTGGTCGGATGCCCTTCCTGACGCCAACTAATGGCTTTTTCTTTTAAAAAGTTCCGAATTCTTTTCTCCCACTTGAAGAATTGAACTCGGAACCACAAAGTTATGGTGCAGCTTCACCAACCATTATGTCACGTCTCCTCAAGGAAACAAGGTAGTAACAATGTGCAAATTCGGATACCGTCAAAAGAAGCAGACTAAACCCTTTCCTCTAAATCCTTATCAGTTAACAATGGGGTAAACTTTGACAAGATTAATATGACAGAAACCAACAAAGCAACCTTAACATCTTTGTAGAAAATAAAACCTTTTTGTATTTAAAACCAACATCAGCTCACAAGCAAAGTTATTCCCTTAAGCTGGCGCGTGTTAAAGGAAACAGTTTGGGAAATCAGTTACTGACCATATCAAGAATGAAAAAAACGCACTACAGATCTATGTGTTGTTTAATCAAGTTGTTTGAAAATATAACAAAGTAGATTTGTTAATTGTTTCCATGAAACACCTCCACTCTCCTTGCATAACTAGCTCTAAAGAATCTTTTATGAAGTCACCCAGTCCTTTCCTCACTTTATTCTAACATTCTAAATTAACTTTAAAATTTTGAACAAGATAAACTTTGGTCAAGTCAAAACTCAATAAAATGTCCCAAAGAGTTTTGTTTTCTAGGTTAGGTAGATTTTTAGGGGTGGGTTTGTTGTTGTTGTTATTGTTTAAGGGAAAGAGCCATACAAGGCATAAAGCCATTAAATATGTGAAGCTGTGTAGAAATGACAGAAATAAAAGGTTAAGCCTTTATTATACGAGTTAAGATTAGGATTAAAAACATTCAAGTTATTTGATGAAAGAGAGCAATCACAAACTAAAGACTTTCAAAATCTAGCTGTCCGAGGGGAAAAACGACATTAATAGGTAGACTTAATACAACCAGCGACA
This sequence comes from Morbakka virulenta, assembly GCA_003991215.1. Classification (NCBI taxonomy): domain Eukaryota; kingdom Metazoa; phylum Cnidaria; class Cubozoa; order Carybdeida; family Carukiidae; genus Morbakka; species Morbakka virulenta. The sequence continues at coordinate 3,266,138 of RDPX01000013.1, read as the reverse complement.
ACAAATCCATAACAATGAAAACATTGAGGTGAAAAAGTAAGACGAGACCCAACAAACTAACCTAGTTCCAGCTCACCAAACACTTCCAGTGACGATACCTATAGAATAGACTGAAAGGAAAAAGTAGCATACTGGAGATATTTCAGCACCTTTTGAAAACATTGGAAATAATAACCTTCTTTAAGTCAGCATCTCCACTGAATAATCAAAGCGATAACATATCGAACTATTAGAGATTTGAGACTCTAGTCTATTTATACCTATAAACAATGGCTTTATTTGGCTTAAGACTAGTACTAGGTCGTATTTATTATTTCTTTTGTTTAAATACCGCATTGCAGTGTTTTCAAGCTATGTTCCCCCTGCTGCGATCCTTAAGTTTAAGAATGCCCAAATTTGTGGTTATTCTCTAGATCATTCCAATGTGCAGCTACTTAAAAATATATTGCTTGTGCAACTTACGTCAAAAGCAAATCTGATTATCTTAAAGAATTACAATAATACTTTTCTGCCAAGTTTGCCCTGTAACATTAAGAGCATTTGTTCAATTAATAAATCATCTTTAGTTAGGAAAGTGTAGAAGTTTTACGACAAAATACATGCTTAAGAAACAGCGTAATATGTCGGATGAGCAGTTTGACGTAGATATGTCTAAAAATAACTATTCAGCGGATCTTATAATCGAATTGTATAACAACCAATGTTTGTTGGGAATCAGCTCTAACTCTGTTGCCTTGAAATTATTGTCGTGTAATGCAGAAATGTATATTCTAGTCTGTTTTCAGACATGATCTACATGTAGTTTATATTACATGTCACATTTATTTTGAGAATAACCATGAAGCAATAATTAAATCCCTTAAAAACCAGTGAACTCTTTCTAATGTCTTCCTAATGTAACTCTAATTGAGAAAAATGCGGATTACAGAGTTGCAACAGTATCCATTATTTCATTCCATTGTTCAAAAAAAACTTGTTAGATGAAAAGAAAGTAAAAATTATTCAGGTAATTTTTAAAGGAATTTGAGTCTTTCGAGCATTTTTTATGAACGATTCAAATAATTCGCTGTTTTAATGTGTAATATAAAAGCGTTTTAGTTCGATAAAAATACCCATTAACAACCCTTTTATTCCAAAAAAATATGTATAAATATTTATATTTTTTTGGATTAATTGATTATTTGTGTTTTTTTCCATCTTAAGCTTTCGCTACCAATGTCAAAATCCTTTCTTGGAAGCTCGAGATACCTGACTTTAATTGTTTATTTCTTTGCTAAGAAAGGAGTCAGCTTTGTATGATTTAGATAACAACTTTTTAAAAGTGATTTGCAACTTGGGATTAGCTTCGTGCTTAACGGCTCCCTGTATTAGCGTTTCTGGGAGATTCTAAATGCTTTGTTTCCTGACGAGTTTCTGCACAATGATTTCGAACATTTCACTGCAGTAACATAGACTTAGGTTTTATTAAATTTTGTATTAGGTTACTTAACGTAAAAAAAGCAGCGGAAGTAAATATTCCCTCTACTTATGTTAAAAAGGATCAAGGTGCTTTAAGCTGAACCTATTATCGGAGAATGCTATCTTGTATTCTTGTTGAATCCATGCAAGACTCCAAGCGACAATATCTTTCCCAGGAGCTTAAAGAGTTTGGAAAAGAGAAATTAAGAGAGCGAAAAATGGTAACAATTAATAGAGGAATTAAAAGATGGAAGATTAAACATCTGGAAAGTAACTGAACGGAACTGACAAGCCACTAGAAAATGCAATTAACAGTATATTGAAGATAGAGCTAAAATGAGCCAACAGTCCTCGCTTGATCAAAAGAAGATGATTTACTCTCAATGCATAAAAAAAAGAATGGTACCATTTGCAAAGATAAGAATGTCACTTCAAACATCATAAGAAAGATCATTTAAAGTGAATATGCTTTAATAAAAATTATATACCGTATTATGCTGTTGAACAAACGTTTAGCGCCTTGTACCTTTACTTCGCAAAGCTTCCTGTTAGGCGACTAGAAATCAGAAACGGTCTTTATCAGCCAGCACAATATTTAGGATCATTTTTTAAAAGATATTCTAGACTTTTTGAAGCAGTCGATGATGGTTTAGGGTGATACTGTATTATACTTGACAATCTACAGTTTCATTGCATGTATTACTGAAATTTATGACACTATTTCATTTCCATCGTATAGATGTCAGAGACCCATACGTTATAATTTGGTTTTAGACTTCTGATGACCTTCTAACCCATAGATTGTGATTAAGATGCTTTGTTTAGCGAGAGAAAGTTGACTTTTCTGTTTCACCTAATACAAATCAGTGGCTGAAGTGGATAGTTATCTAGGATAAATATGAAATTTCTGTTTTGACTTTTAAATCGAATATCTAGTTCTTTAACCAATTCCTGAAAGAAACAACTGTCTCTTCGACTTTTCTTTTGTAAAAGAATTTAAAAGTTAAATAATGAGCAAGCTTTTTAAAAACTTTGGACACTGACTTGTTATCACGAATATTAGCAGTTTTTTTCTCTGTTGACACTTACCTCTGTCATACCTGTTATTAGCTTTTTTCTGTTTTTACCTCCACAACATTTTCATCTTTAAGCCATTTTAGAATTTTCATATAATTCTTGTATCCATATTGGCACTCTTCGTAGCAGCAACGTACCTTATTGCATTTATTTCAATAAATATTTCAAAATATTTTTCTTGGGTTTGCATTCTCCGTTGGATAACACTGGTCAACAACATTTTTTCGAAATTTCAGTTGCATAAGATTTTTTTTACTTACTCTTAATCTTATTGACCTGCTAAATTCAAACCTGAAATCGGTTCAGCTTTACATGCTCTAGTTTAAATGCAATTTACAAGTTTTCATTATAGTCGTTTTTGGTTAAATTAACAGGTTTCCTGACCACACCTGTATGTTATTAACATTGATCCTATCAAACTATAAAATCTATCATATTCAAATAAACCTGGTTTAAAGTAGCAACAAAAAAATGCCTTTGGCAAAATAGTACTGTTCTCTGACCTCTCAGGCTTAGCGAAAAGTAGCAAGTCGCTTGTTCTGTGCTAGAAATAGAACATTGCCTAGTTTTCCATTTCAGCACTGTGACTTTTATCCATATATCATTTATGTTTCTAATACATACAGCAACGTTGACAATATTAACAGCTGATTGAGTCTCTTCTAGGGGTACGTTTCAGTTCCCTTCAACAACTACCTGTTACGTAGGACCTAAAAACCAAGTGGCTAGTAATTAGTGAGGGGAATAGTGATTCATACAGTAAATTTTTAACAATGAAACACCTAGCAAAGAGATTCTGCCTTCCAAGAAAAGGCCAGAGAAAAATGGTAGAAATAACCTGCATCCTCAAATTTTAAAAAACACTTTTTGAATAAATTACCTTATAGAGGTCTCATCAAACAGACCAGCAAGCAAAGGAACCTGATTGGAACATTTAAATGAAAAGAGGAAGAATGTAGCCGAAAATTAACTGAAAACAAACAATTACTAGATACCCACTGACCCTAAAATATGATATAGCGACAAACTGGGACTGGCTGTAGATAGTACATGCTGGAGTCTTGACTGCAACATTTCTGGAATAGGTCTGTAGCTCCTATTTCTATTTCCACAACTTTTTAATGTAATCAAATTCAGCTCCTATACATTGCTTGACAATTGATTTTTAAACCAAATACATTAGTATAAAATAAGCACCTTCTATACGATATACGCAATACAACCTTTCTGCGATAAACTTAAGTAGTTCATCAAACAATTTTGTATGCGTGCGTCACTCTTCTTCCAGACACCTAAGAGGGGAAAAAATAACCAGCACCACTACCAAAGGGCTCCATTTAAAAATTATAATAATTTAGAATAAATGTTCACTTCTTAGTAAGTTGATTAATTCAGTGGTGCCTTAATAGGGAAATTTTTTTGGTTTTGTTTCACAAAATTGGATTTTTCACATTGATTACAATTAAACGTAGACAAGGCAATTAAAATTGGCATGTCTTTGTGTACAGAAAATCTGGGCTAAAACTACCAAAGAAATTGACGTCATGCTTTACAGTCTCTTCATAATCCAAAAACAAAAGCAAAGCACAAATAGGAAAAATCCTATCATAAACCGTAGTTTTAGTTTATTTGAAAACAATCTTAACAAGGTTACAACAAATTTCTGAAGGAATTGAGATTTTTGTGAAAAGTAAGAAGATGGATACACTTTGGGTAAATCAGCCAATTTTTGATAGTTTGATTTTCTGATACGTTGTTTTATTAGAGGTGATAGCCCATTTTCATCAACGATAGTTAAGATTAGGCTTTTATCTATTTTTAGTTGCTTTCTTCAGTTGTTACTGTACCTATTTACCTAACAATGTAGATTTTTAGTAGTAGAATCCGATGTGAGTTCAGTCTTTTTGACATCTTTATATTCCTTGGAGTCCTTAAAAAGAAAAGCAGTGAAATTCAGTATAACTGTACCGAGCTTCACTGCACCAAATATATCAATTATTTGGTTTAGTAATGAAGACGGGATGCATTTTTCTGATTATTTTACGCAATTAACAATAAGTATCATGTTTTTAATACATTTAATAACTTGTGTTACTTTGTCAAAACTGATCAATCCCTCCCCCTAGCCATGAACTTGTTAAACAAGTTTTAGCTATAAGGAAGAGAAAATTTTCTTCTAATCATCCTGTTTTAACCACAATCGGGTCCAATTTTTCAATGGTTATTTTCTTTACAAAACATTCAGCTGCATTTATTTGGTTCATAACCTACAAAAGTTAATCTTTGCTCCGTATTGAATTAATAATAAACATTTTTCTTTATATACTTATCTTCTCTGTATGCTTATTTGTATGAATCAAATGAAATTTCGTTTTCCAAAGCTTCCATAACATGCTTACAAGTTTCTATTGGTAGAAGCTCCGGTATGAACGATGAGCTTTTGGATGTAACAAAATACAATTGTATCAAACACAACCAAACTCATAAGATTGTTAGTAAACACAAATTTGAGAACCCCCTTTTTTAGAAAAACATAGTGGTCGCCCAAGATCACTATGATTAAATCAGAACAGTACTTTACAATTTTTTTTATTCTCGTTTTATTCTAGGGTACCCATTGTTTACAGGTTTGCTTTTGACGACTAAGTGTGAGATTTCTGTTTATTTTGGTAATTCCGGCTTATAAAAAGTGCTTTAAACAGTGTCTGGAGCAAAACGTAGCTGCAATATTTCAGAAACAAACTTAACTTTTTCGAATTAGTCGAAGTCTTAACAGGAGTCAGTCAAAATTAGAGATATTGTCAATCCGTATCCACTAGAGAGCCTATTACTTAGTGCTCGCTCTGAACAGCTACGATTTTTAAACATTTGAAATAGCAATAAGTTTTTAAAAAAGGTGGCATGTTCCAAGTTTCTTATTGGTTGTGAGCCTGTAGAAGTGCTCCTATTTGCCTTTATGATATCATATCTTTATCAGCTCAACTGTATCTCAGCTTAATTGTCAAATTACTGGTTTATAGCAAAAGAAATTCTCTTATTCTCCTCTCTTTCTGTTCAATAAGTTTGGTTTAAAATTCTCTGATACAAATGTCTGTATTTTGGTGAATAGTATTGTCGTCGATAAACTTCACAGAAGTTTATAGTAACATTAGGATTCTAAAAGAGAATGAATGTTATTTCACCTTTTGCTGCATATTTGTGTCCTACGAATTGTAATCTTAGTTACTTGGACTTCTGGGAAAAGGATGACGAAAATCCTAAAATATCCATCATCAGAACATGACGATTTATCCAACCAACGACTGCTATTTTGGTTAATATGTTTGTATAGATATCATAGATGCTTGATTATTTTTCATAATTTATGTTTGATCTCTGTAGTTATCCTTAAAACGCCTATAATTTTTGATTACTTTTTTTTGATTATTTTAGATTGGTTTTATTGAAGAGGTCATTTAATATCAACGAAATTCCTTCTAAGTGCTATCTGAATCTGGGCAATGGAACTTTGTACTTGCTTACCATTTTTTGTCATCGTGTACTCAGGTATGATTCATAAATTGCCAACTAAATTAACTCAAACAAGGACTTTAATAAAAGGGGTCTGTTTTTAGTTTGCTTTTGCTCATTTTATTCGCTTTTTCAAAGTACCCATTGCTCCCCCACCCTACCCAAAAATATGCTTTGCAAGCAATGAGAATATTTTAAAATATCACTTTCGAGTTTAATCACCCTCTTTTTTAAGATTCTAAGCACTTAAATGTTTAAGAGTTTGAATTTTGAACCTATTACTTGCTCCTAGATAAGCAGACAGACGTTTTAGGTGTTAATTAGCCTCTCTGAAAATTCTCTCTAAATTATTACTTAAAGAAATATTTAATATATGAATTAATATTTTAATTTCTGTTAGTGTGGTTTTCGATCTAGCGAAAATCAAATATATTATTATAGTTGGATACATTATACTAAATGTTCCCAACTCAAAAAGATATGGTTATTTTCCAAAACAAGTTATAATAGGCTACACTTGTGTCAACTCTTCAATCCTTACTCAATGTGTACATTAAAGTCATACATTTATAGAATTTTTCACTTTTAGATAAATTTCCCAAGTACCACCATTCAATAAAAATGACAGTAAAAGCGAATTTTGAATTTATAGAACAAATTCGGTCGAAACAATTTCCCCCTACATCATAGAAAACGTTGTTTAACAGCGAATTTCAAGTTATCTTGTTGGTTCTAACTTTGATAAATCTACCCAATTAGGTTACTATCTTTTTGGATCAATACAAAATGTTATTTCAAATTTCATTGATCCTATCCAACGAAAAGAACGAGACATCAACAAGTCTTTACTGACCCAATAAAAGTTTCTGACAATAGTGAGATCACCGGACAATTTATCGGACATATGATAGTCGGATCGTCGGAAGCTTAATAAATGCTTTAAACTATTTCGGTATTTTGTTGTTGAAGGGGAAAATATAAAAGGCCATTTCTTTGATAAAAAATAATATTCAGGCTGTGATAGTGAAAAATCTTCTACTCATCACTTCACTAATAACTTAAATTGGGATTTCAATTAGCAGTCATGGTATCATCTCCGACTGTTATACCCATACTTAAGAAGTTTGTCTTGATACTGAATACTTAATTTGAAAGCTGATGTCAAATTTAATGGTTTTAGTAGTACGTTTACACTGAGTTTAATTAAATATTCATTTATTGAGCTACATTTATGCTTCTATGTTCTAAATCAATTCAGTGGAAAAGAAAATATGATTTGAAAAATACCGACATTTAAATTATCGCTCTCGAAATTTTAACACAGAATTTCAAAATGTTTCTTGTAAGAGCTTTTTTCAAACGATCAAATGATTCGAAGCAGCCCTCAAAGCAAATCAAAAAACAATTTCAGAAACTTCAATCAAAAGCGTATTTTTCGTTTTCGGAAGTAATACCCCTCGGCGATTGTCACATTAATTATCTCTATAACAATAATAATCATCTAAAACATTCTTATAACTCATGGCCTCAAACAATTGTTAACTTAACCAACATTTATCACGTTGGAATCTCCCAGGTGAATAGATGTACTTGCTACAGCTTTAACAAGTATTAAGTAGCTTTTTGTTATTTCTGTGTCTTTTTGTTCATAACGTAGTGGAATGCACTAGAAAAAAATAATTCGTGCAATAACAGCCATATCACATGAAGTGTCAAAATTACAGAACCAACAACAATAAAAAGTGACACCAATAACACAGATTGAAATCTATTTTTTGGATCTTAGATGTAAACAAAGTTGTTTATTTTTTAGTGGTAGTTTACCAGCAAGAGAATTAAAGGTCGAAACTGCGCATGAATAGACGATGTAACCAAGTATCATAAAGATCTTTGGATCATATTTTACGAAGGACCAGGCAAACAAAGACTGTTTAAAACGCATTAAATGTCTGACAGATCGTAACCAGATCAAACACAGATTCATGAACAACCCTGATAGCTTTTGACTTATTTGTCTTTGCTATACTTTATTGCTATAATTTCTGGGATGTTTTCGTAGACCTAATTCGGGCATCTGATACAATCAAACAGGCAAGTCTTCTCAAAAGACTTGGTTTTTATGGAATTAATAACACTGAACTAGAATGGTCTAAATCGTATTTCTTTAAAGAAAACAAATGATAAATCTCTATAATACAAAGTTTAACGAACAGGCAATGACCTCGTGTCCCTCAAGGCTCAGTTCTGAGGATAATATTACTTTCGATATATTTCAACAACATTTGATGTTCGTTACTTCACGAAAATGTTATTATGTTTTGTAACAGCATCTTCCTTTATTTCGTTAGTAGTAACGTTAAAGAGATCATTCAAAGCCTTCTAAAAGATCTAGGATCACTTTCGAGATTCTTTTATTAAAATGAATTCATATTAGACATAAAGAATGGCAAAAAGCGCGTCCGTGTTACATTAGACTGCTCACAGATTCAAAGAAAAGACAATAAATATCCTGTATAAAAAAACCCAGTTCAATTGACAGAAAAATACACTGACGTAAGAAATATGATCGACTCCACGTTAACACTGACCGAATATTTTCAAGAAAAGTACAAGAAGGCTTTAAAAAATATTAGCCTTTTGATGAATATGAAGCCACTACTATCTGACTATGTTAAAATTACATCTTCATCGTGATGGTCTTGCCTTTTTTAACTTTCAGCAGAAACCTCTATCTTATCGTTACGAAAACCCAACAAGATAATCTTGAATCACTAGAAAAGAGATTTTACACTATCTTACCTACCAAATCAATACCAATCAAAGAAGTATACAAAAAGAAACGTCTCCATCGTGGCGAGGAAGTATATAGATAACAACACATGCAAAAATTTCGAAAACTAGTTCACAATGCAGTATCGTAAAAATAATAATAGAAATACAGGTTTTGCTATTGGTGCTAAATTATACCATAACATTCCGGTAAATGTGCTACACAAAGGTAGTACTTAGTAGCTCTACCCTGTATTAATCTATTTATTTGATTTGTTACAAAAAAAGAATAAATAGAATTCTTATCATTTTTAAAAGATACTCAACGTATAGGACTTAAGGACTTAAGTATATGGTATGACCATAACACTACTATTTATTGTTTGCATAAAGATGTCAAAGTGAGTGACACCAGTGTTAATGCTGCGCTTGATGGTACTGTAGAAATGGTTACGAAAAGCCAATCTATTAGGTGAATCAAAAACGAATGGTATGACTATAAAAAACGAATGGTATGACCATAACACTACTATTTATTGTTTGCATAAAGATGTCAAGGTGAGTGACACCATTGTTAATGCTGCGCTTGATGGTACAGTAGAAATGGTTACGAAAAGCCAATCTATTAAGTGAATCAAAAACGAATGGTATGACTATAAAAAACGAATGGTATGACCATAACACTACTATTTATTGTTTGCATAAAGATGTCAAGGTGAGTGACACCATTGTTAATGCTGCGCTTGATGGTACAGTAGAAATGGTTACGAAAAGCCAATCTATTAAGTGAATCAAAAACGAATGGTATGACTATAAAAAACGAATGGTATGACCATAACACTACTATTTATTGTTTGCATAAAGATGTCAAGGTGAGTGACACCATTGTTAATGCTGCGCTTGATGGTACTGTAGAAATGGTTACGAAAAGCCAATCTATTAAGTGAATCAAAAACGAAATACAGGTACAAACGTTTTAAAAGAGCATTGCAGCACAAAGGAAATTAACTAATCTTATTTCAAATAGTTTAGTTAATATTAAATGCATATTTATCAATCTTAGGTTGTTTGGGTTTTTTGTTTTGGCCAGTAGGGGGATGGGAGGAGAATTTTGGGTGTGAAGAAGACCTGAACAAATCTGATGAATTTCTTTCTTGTTCTAATTGCAGGGCTTTTATCACAAGGTATCATCTATGCTTTAGGTAAGTAAGGCTAATAAAGATGTCCACGTTTAGTACAATATGCTTGGACATTTGCTATTGTCTTGCTCATGTTAGATCTCTTTAAAAACTGGGCTATAATTTCATCTTGGTAAAAAGGATAGGAGGTTGGAGCTATTCCTGCTCCAAGTTACAAAGCATTTAGCGGTGTACTATAACCTTGTCTTTTTAATTGGCAGGATGTTGCTCCAAGATCAGCTTGAGGACAAATTTTAAACCTGGATTTTTTAAGTCCCTCTTTAAAAAGTTATTACTATTATGCAGTAATATTAATATTATTAGAAGTCGTAGTAGTATATCTTTAGGTCTTTTCTTACCTCTCCTTATTTCTTGTTTGGCATGAGATTTGCCATTGCAAGTTAACACTTTACTGTTTGTAAAGTGAGGTAACACTTCATTTTTCAATCACCTTTCAAAGTATTCAAGCTGTTCATGTAGTGCTGTTTTCTGCAAATGTTGAAAATCTATTGCAACTTCTTATTGTTCAGTGTAGTTCTCAATGCCTTTACTAATTTTTTTAAAGCACCAACTGTTATTGACGTGTACCTTTTTGGGTACCTTTTCTATTGATGCCAACTACTTTACCTCAAATGCTAACCCGTTATATCTTTCCTTCCTGCCCTCTTTCTCACACACCTTATTGTCAGATGGACATGCAATTTTTATGACCCAATATTGTTTGTTTTCCTTCTCTGTTAAGATAATGACAGGTTTCCTATGCTCTTCCTCATTATCATACTAAATAAAAAAATTCCACAGAATTTTTGGTGCTTATTTTGTAACATCTTTATAACATCTTTAAGTCCATGGCTATACCTTTTTCTTCTCTTTGAAGTTCATATATTTATAGAGTTTCCAGTGCAATATCTTCACCACATTGCTGCGATGCCTCTTATTTTGTTTTTGTGCTAGATGTGCTCATAGACTGGTGATGTAGGAAACAACCTTTCTCCTTAAAAATCCTGCATTTATCACCTTCTGCTGTATAATCAACTCTGTGCTTGTTTTGATTAGTTATCAGGGCTTCCTCTGGAACAGCACAGACTGAGGCTTTCGTTTCCGCTTTTAAACCATTTTTGCCAACCGTAACCACCTTTTGGCTTGGTCTGTTCTTTCTTCAGCATCTCTAAGGAAACGTACATTACATCATTTTTATTTCCATTTGCTTTCGGTNGCAATATCTTCACCACATTGCTGCGATGCCTCTTATTTTGTTTTTGTGCTAGATGTGCTCATAGACTGGTGATGTAGGAAACAACCTTTCTCCTTAAAAATCCTGCATTTATCACCTTCTGCTGTATAATCAACTCTGTGCTTGTTTTGATTAGTTATCAGGGCTTCCTCTGGAACAGCACAGACTGAGGCTTTCGTTTCCGCTTTTAAACCATTTTTGCCAACCGTAACCACCTTTTGGCTTGGTCTGTTCTTTCTTCAGCATCTCTAAGGAAACGTACATTACATCATTTTTATTTCCATTTGCTTTCGGTTTCGGTCTTGTTTACTTTTTTGTAATGTCTCTTACCCTTACAGTCACTGTTTTTTATCATTCTACTCTTCTCACTTCTACCAATAGTGGTTCAGAAGCATTCCTTGTGTATCATGCTACGTTGTTCTCTATTGCTTTAATGCAACCTTCACATGAAAAATATTTATTTGAATTTCCCTAATTGTAGAAAGTTTCCTATATTCAAAGTCAGCGCGACAACTCAAAGTTTATGATTATCCTAAATCATTTTCATCCATTGTTAGCGTTTAATGCTGAAAAAGAACAAGACGGGTTTTATTTGTTTTAACGTCATTTTCCCCAGTAAACTGGGGCTTATCCACTTGTTTAATTATTACTTTGTTAATGTTATAAAAGTGCTTGATAGAATCATGCAATAATAAATTAAACATTTGTAGGAAATAAACTGTATAAAATACAAATTTGATTTGGGCAACAGTTATAGTCTTTATTTTTGTTTTTAAATGTAGATGATGGCAAAGTTCTGTCAATGACACCAAATACTGGAAGCATTAATGGAGGAACGATTCTTGTCATTAAGGGTTATGGTAATGCATAGAACCTCTATACTCTTGAGCAAACTGCTACGTATTTATTCAATTGTGTGTTGAGTATTGACATTTTGCAGTATATAATTAACAATTTATTGTGTAATGCTCTTATAAAGATTAATCTTTTATTGTTTGATTCCCATAAAATTGTTATATTTTAGAATTAAGGTCTACGATGGTAGAAAGAAACAAATGAGATACATGAGTGGATTGTGTATCTTGAACCAACGCTAGAGAAATTCAGTGGAATGTTTGAACAACTGAAAAGCGGTGACATCTTTATTTTAATAGAATTCTGCAGAGATTTATGGTATTACACATTTCTACACCTTGATAAATTGAACCGACATGCATAGAATAAAATATGTTTATATAAAACAAAATCAACAATACTTATATTTGGTTGGACAGAACATTGTTGACAAGCCGAGGTACAATAGGATCACATGAATCTCCGAAGGTGAAGTGGACTTAAAACAAAATTTTGTAGTTTCATATATGACAACGATTTACTTTGAAAATTTATGAACCCCATGACCGTACCTAAAACAGATAAAACATTCTGGATGTAAACCAAAAACTGGTCTACAGTTAAACTATGGCAATTTAGCGAGTGATAAGAAAATCATGGTGACTTTTTCTCTAAACTTTTAAAACCTTTTTCCTTTCACTGACACTGATCCATACTTCTTTCCTTGTGAAGGCAGAGTATCAATATATTAGTATTTTGTCGGTTTGAGCTGCATTGAAGAATATTAATATACCTGTAATTTGAAAAGTCAGGGTATATGGTAAATGACTACTACATTTCCGACTTCTTTCTTCGTAACATTACCAATGCATATATTAGTCGTTATTTTCAACTCGCAAAATTGGCCGCTTTGAGCCCTAATTGAATGGAATTAACCCCTTCAACCCTTTTCTAAAGTCTTTATAAGTTAAGCACTTACATCTTGAAAATGAAATTGCTACAAGTAAAATGTTACAATAAAATAAATAATATTAAGTTAGCAGAACAAAACAAATTAACTGGGACTAGCGGGTGGCATCAGTGGTCTTTCAAATGAATCTAATGCTAAATTAGTAGAACCTACAAAATATAATACCAATCTTACTTACCTGTTTTCCCTGATGCCTACCAATACATTTTATTTGTCATTCGGATTACATAACTGCGTTACGTTATGGTTTTAAAACATATAAAAATTTTGTGGGAAAAAGTTTAATTCTTGGATTTACCTTCAAGACCATCAAAGATTTTTATGAACTCAACTACAATTTTGAATAAATTGTGTGTGCACTTGTGACGCTAAAGTAAAATTTCCATATCCTCAAGGATAAAATGACGTCTTTTTCATATGAATTTGGTCAGGTTTGTTGCTTTTATCGTCCACTCACAAGTATTTTGACGTAAAGCTTAAAAGCGTAATGAATTTCCATTTTAGGTTTTTCTGATGATCAGTTTGGAATAGATCCCTTTGATACAAGTAAAGGAAATCAAGTCTTTTTGGTTCATACTCTAACTGAAGATAAATTAAAATGTGATGTCATCACCACTGAAACAAACAGCGGCAGGATAGTATGCGAAACCAGGTAAAGACTTTTTGGTCTGATTACTAGATTAAAGCACCAGTAAATAACTGGTAAGGTAGACACACACATAGACACACACACACACACATATATATACATATATGTATATTGATTTATATTTAAATATTTATATATATATATATATATTATATATATATATAAATATTAAAATATATATATATATATGAATATTAACAAATGAATATGAAATGTCTCAAGCAACAGTGCTCTACCACATTAAAACGTAGGAGCTATCATATAATCAGATATACGAGTAAGAAAAACTCTTACTTTACAGTACTCAGAGTTTCATGCCTTTCAAAATCTTCAGCTTTAGTGATCATTTATATACAGCTGAAGATTGTAAAAGACATGAAACTCTGAGTTTCATGTCTCATGTCATGAGTTTCAGAGTTTTTCTTACTCGTATATCTGATTATATAAATGTATATATATACATAAATATATATAAATATATAAATATTATATATAAATATATAAATATTATATATAAATATATAAATACATAAATATATATATATAAATTTATATATATATATATATATATATAACTTCAAGAAAAAAACACTATTCAGCCACATCAGAGCATAAACTCTCACAAATCTGACATTCAAAATGGAAAAATTATCACCCAGAGGATAAAAAAAATTGCAAGAATTTCTTCTAGTTACACTTATGGACTTAATTCATCATTGAGTGATTATGGGCAAGTGTACTTATCTTTATTTTGAAGTATTCAATTTTTAAATAAAGATAAGTACACTTGTAGATTTTGAGATCGTTATCAACCGTTTATAAACATTTGACTGACAAAGTTACACATAGCAACGAAATATTTCAGTTACAAATTAATAAGTATTCGAAATAGTTTCTTTGTTGCTTTCCTTAGTATATTTATATAGACATAGATATAGATGTAGATATATATAGACAGTGCTAGACTGCATATATACATACATTAATAAATAATATGAATATTCCTTTATCTTTCGGTTATGAATTACATCTCTAAAATGACACCCAATGACAACACGAAAGAAATTATGTAATCGTATCTGAAAATAATAACAAGTCTACAACAACCAAAACAATTACGAACATTATTACGTAATTTATTTTGTGTTGAAGATCGTATTCCTAAAGCTTTGCGTTCAAATATTGGTTATAAGTTTACGTATGACAGCTGCCATGTAGTCTATTATGGTAAAACCATACATCACTTGAAAGACAGAGAATAGAAACATTAAGGAGGGTCTCCTTTAATAGGAAAACGTGTCAATAATGAAATTTCTGCCGTATCACTAGACTTAACAACCCGTAAAGGTGCAAATCTATCGCTAGAGAATTTCTGCGTTATGCCTTCAGCTGCCTTAAATTTTGAACTTGAATTAAAGGAAAGTTCATTGATCAATCGAGACAATCTAAATTGTTATTTAAACATTACATTAAGACCTTTGTATTCAATTAGTAATGATTGACTAATGAGAAAAAGGCTTATTATTTTAGCTTTTTCTGGTTGGTCACTCGTTGTGACAACATGTATGAATACGCGTTGGCCGTTATGAAATCTTAGTTCCAGTTAAAAGAAAATACCAAAACATTAAGATCGATATTTTGTAAATAATTTATTCTACCACCAAGCTAGACCTTTCGGGATCTTTCCTCTCTTTCATATTCCATGTATTTCCTGTTTACTTTCCTTGGTATCACCAAATGGTCAATTTGTCTCTCTGTCTTCACTGATTGTTAAAAGTGGTATGACTTTTCTTCGATCTTTTTCAGAAGCTCTTTTTTCCCTTTAGTTCACTGCTCCGGGTATCCTCTAACTTTTTCTTACAAAGCGAGTGCAAAAGTCGCCGGTGATAAACAGATCATTTCAATGTTTGTGTCTCAAAAATACAAAAAAGTAGGTTTGTTATGACATGCTTTCTTAAACTGCATCTGTATCCATCTTTCGAGCCTCAGAATTTTCGTTGATGTATTCAATTTTATAAATATAAACGGTTCTTGTACACCAATTGCATGTACAAATAAAATTATCTTCATTTTGGTCAGAAGCTTTTTCGTTGGATCTTGACTGGAACAAGAGACCAGAATGATATAAAATATTTGGCAGATATTTCATCAATGAGGAAAAACAAAGAAAAAATTGAGGCAGTTCAACCTCTTTTGTTACTAGGCTATGTAGAACAATTGAAGTTCATTTAATAATTCTTCATGCCTAAAAAACCGGAAGTAATGAAAACTGAATATGAATAAATCACTAATGCTTTCAAGTTCCAAGCTGAAAAAAACCCGCTTCGTGTTGGGTTTTCCTACATCTTGGTCCAGTAAAGGGCTGAAAAGCTTTCTCCTAAAATGAACGCAATTTTATTGATGATATTTATATTGATATTTATATTGTCATTTTCAGTACTCCTAATTTCTATAGTACATTTACATCAACAATTATTTCATGGCCTAAAACTTTTGTTTTATTAACTATATCATTTGTGCTTGTAATTTTGTATTATTCGATATAAGCAGGCATTTCCCATTGATGTTAGAATGTTCACAAATTTACTAAATTCCCTTCTAATTTTAAAACAAGATCCCAGTATTTTTATTTTGATGTTAAATGCTATTGGTCAGCTTTTCTACGATAAGCATGGAGGAAGAAATAAAAATGATGGTGTACTGTATGAAAAATTTGTTTTCTGTATCTTGCAGAAGATCACCACTGGGGGATGGTAATTACAAACTTCGTATATTAGTTGCACATAAGCCACTGAATGGCGGTAAATATGGAACCTATTGCGGAGGTGAATGCCATTTTTATGTAAGTAGCAACAGAAAGGATTAAACAATTTAATACCTTAGTGTAATAAAAGTCTTTTTTTCAAAGGTAATTATGATGGGTAGAGTATAGGTACCGTATAGGGTAGAATTAAAAATGCAAGGTAAGTAGGATTTTTGTATTCTTCAACAATAATACCCACTATTTCTATTTGATGGAGTTGCTAAGAGTCTGGTGTGAAAAAACGACATACACAAGCATTAACATACACCAGTAACAAAGGAGGGTCTGGTCCAAGGAATTTTTGGGCCTGGGACCCATTAAATAATTAAAATAATCAATATATTTTCATATTTTTCTATCTGGAAAACACGTATATAGACCTGCATAGACAGACACAAATATATATATATATTTGAATATAGTTATATATATAGTTATATATATATAAGTTTCATGTATATATATAACTTTGTTTACTTCTTCAATCAGATTACAAGCGCTCTGCAAACACTGAGCACTCTATTTGGTAAAGTTCAAAATTATTCGTAAATCTCTAGGGGCGTAGGTGTACGAATAATTATCCTAAATATTCCTGAATACCATAAAATATTCTTAATTCCATAGAGGTCCTGTGGACAGAATGTTACAGGCTATCTTAAATGGCAGGTTATCTCAAATGGCAAAAGGAGTTCATGTCAATTATTTAGAATTTTGGTACAATCATTCCTTTTTGTAACTGTATGCATTTGCCTCGGAGTTAAAAAAGGATTTAATATTTTACAACTTGTAAACATTTGTGATTTTATTGGCTTATTTTTATTATTTTTATAGATGGTTTTAAATTTGCTCATACAACTGTATATCGGCTTTCTTTGAAAAAAAATTATCCCAAGTAAAGTGGGCTGGCATTGAGATTTGAGACAATTAATTTACTGTATTATGTTAAATAATAAATATCGAACTAATCTTTGGGTTCTGTTCTCCTTTCGTTTTGTAATTTAGTTTAGAGAAAGTTACACGGCAACTGTAGGGCAAGTGGAACCCAATGCTGGGCCACCAGGTAACAAAAACAATAAAATTCTTAATTCATTTTCGAAATGTGTGTATACATGTTTCATTAATTTATTATTGGTTCTTTTGGTATTTACCTGCATCAAAACTCAACTGTTTTAACAATTGATTTAAAGAGGACTTAATTTTTCTCTTGCATTTCGATAACGGACTTCTCGATAATGGTTTTTATTGCAGCTTCTCGAGACTTATATGTCAATGTAAAGCTTTAAACGATCTAGACATAATCCATGCGTTATTTTTGTCTCTATGGCTTACGAAGTTTCTTATAAACATCTCTGTGTTACAGAAGAGATTATGCGACAAGATTTGAATCACCACTGACATTCGGCTTGTGAAATAAGACAGAATGTACCTTGATAAAAATCTGAACACGCAAACCAGCTGTAAAACCAAAGACAGTACATCTGGAAGTAGGTTGACTGTTTATTTCTTTTCGACTTGGTAAACTGCCTACCCCGTTGGGTTTCCAGCAGCGATTCAGATCGTTAAAATTATCTTTATCAAATAAGTTTCCCAGTTTTCCATCACAAGTTGGGTAATAGTATCAGGGCAGAGTTTTGACACAAAACGGAATGCACAACACAAAAGTCCAAGCTCATAACAGAAATAATCATTTTAATCAAGATTTGTAATAATTGCAAAAGTTGTAAAAAAACTACCATGAGCTGTAAAACACGAAGCAATGTACAACAGCTGTATAGATCAGTAGTCTTGATATTTTCAGAATAATTTAAAACGAGTTAAAANTTTCGACTTGGTAAACTGCCTACCCTGTTGGGTTTCCAGCAGCGATTCAGATCGTTAAAATTATCTTTATCAAACAAGTTTCCCAGTTTTCCATCACAAGTTGGGTAATAGTATCAGGGCAGAGTTTTGACACAAAACGGAATGCACAACACAAAAGTCCAAGCTCATAACAGAAATAATCATTTTAATCAAGATTTGTAATAATTGCAAAAGTTGTAAAAAAACTACCATGAGCTGTAAAACACGAAGCAATGTACAACAGCTGTATAGATCAGTAGTCTTGATATTTTCAGAATAATTTAAAACGAGTTAAAAAACTGAATTTACAATTACAATCACAACTTAAAACACCTTGGAATTTTCTAAAGAAACCTATTCGTGAGTTTAAAGCTCTGCAGTCTTATAACCGTAAATCTTATCTAAATACCATCTAGCTCAGAAATTTTGAAGGAATGGTAATGATCGTCACAGTGACGATGATCTCCAAGATGGTTCAAAGACACAGTCACGTGTAAGTCGCAATCACAGAAACCTATTCCGTAAATTCAACCCTTGTAAAATATTACTGTTTATATTGTATGTAAATTGCATTTATTAGAAAAATGATTAAGACAGCTCAATTCAATTATGTTTTCCCAGCCCATTCGAGCTCGAACCACAAACGTCAATATTGTCTCCTGTCTTGCATCCAATCTGGCAGTTCTTCCTCCTCTAATTCTGCGTCCTTCTTTGGCATGTTGTTGAAAGTGCCAGTCAGACTAGGGGCTTAATCTCATTACGTGCGCCATTTTGCGTTAGTAAATGTCACATATTCTAAATTTATCATCCACATTCATGCTGAGGGCATCTTATTACAAAAAGTAGGTTTTTGATCCAAGATAAGAGCATTAAGCTTTACTATGGGAATTTTAACCCCCATTAGCCTCCCTCGGTATCAGAGTTTGATCTTAATGAGTATCTTTGATATATTCTAAGTACAGTAGGGGTAATAAAAAGTCTAGCAGAAAAGAGTCTGGTCGTTAATGATTATTACAATGACAATGTAGAAACACTAGGTTTTTGATCTAATGAGTTTTTTGTAGGAAGTGGATCAATCTAATGAATCTTTTGTAAGACGTGGAAAATAGAAAAATAACCAAGAGATTTTACTTATACATTTTTTGACATCAGATAAATGAAAGTGTTATATATATATATATATATATATATATATATATATATCTATTAATAAATTTCTAATTTAGGTTGTACCATGACTATACATGGTAAAATACAAACGACACAAATCAGTGCACTTTCAAAAGGCTATAACAGGAAAAAACCCAATATTAGAAGGTAAGTCAAATGGTCTAGTCTGTGCGCGTCTTTTAATGTTACACGAAGATATTTTATATAATTAATTTCATTGTTTGCAAAAAAATTTCACAAAACGATCTTCTTTGTAACTACAAGAGTCAATTGTTTACCTTAAGCTTAGGTTTGGTACGCCAATACAAAAGTGTTAAAAAACGCGGTGACACAAATAGTTAAAAACTATTTCCTGTCTTCCAAGAATTAATACTTGTCTATAGTTTTCATGTCAACAACGTATGTAAAGAAAAATTCATTTGAGTACCCAATCATGGTAGAAAATTCAAGTAAATGTTTCATGGCACATCACTTACCTATTCAAATTTGTCACGTTGACCCTCAATCATGGCAGAATAAAAAGGTGGCAGAGTAAAAAGATAAAAGTTAAATGGTTTATTGAGGAGAACAAGGAAGAATGGAAGATAGCCAGGCGCATTTTTGTAACTGGTTGCTTCCTGAAACATTAAAAACCTCTATTTGATACTGTTTGAAAAGGAAAGGCCACCATCGCTGAATATATATTTCTTTTAAGTAGCCAAACAGAAGGCAGAGCAAACTTTTTAGTTTAGAAATTTTCTGCAACTCCAGGATATAGTAGCTGTTGCTATACTAAGACCGAATTACAATATAAAACCCGCCAATGACAATTTGCATTGGTATTTTGAAAAGTAGCTTTGAGACAAGATAAAAACTTTATTTTAACATTAGTATTGGCCACCCATGACCAACCATATTCCTCAATTCGAACGGGTTTGTTTGAGTGAGTAAAAATATTAGTAAGTGAGTCTTCAAATTGATCTACTTTTTTTAGTCTCGTCTTTTCCACTTTTTTCACCAATTGTCACTTTTTCCTGCTATCTCATTGGTGTATAACAAGCATGTTATAATTTGGCCTCTTTTGTTCGTTTATTATAGAATGTTTGTTGGGAACTTTATCTGTGAGCCATTCGATTTCAATACAAATGAGCTGTAAGTGACAAGTTATTATTTCAAAGTTGTGTCATTTTTTATATTAATTTTGAACTTAGAAAATATTGGGTTGTAAAAAAAATTGTCATTGTGCTTAGTAAGAACCAATAAAGTAATTGAGATGACAATGTAATTAACGCTGACAGTGGCACAAAAGTGGCGTTTCAAACTAGACTTTACTTACTCGGGTGTAGTGACGATTTATCACAAAGGGGGAAAACAGTCAAAACCTATGGATTCGAGCAAGCTAAAAACAAGTTTCGTAGTTTAAAGTAAGGAATGAATTTACCTATCCACATACCTTGGAATCTCCAGCAATAACGACCAGGCTTGGTAAGAACGTTGGCACAGAGTAAGAAAAAGTTTAACTGCTTTCTCAATTGAGAAAGATATAGGTCAAAAAAATCTTTTCATATGAAATGGGATCTAAAAATTATTTTGCCCCAACTCTGTGTATAACTCTTACCTGGCACTTGAAAGGTAGTCAATAGACATAAACAATGAAGAAGAACTGTAGAGATGGGGACGTTTACCAGGGATAAAATGGATTTAAGGACTATTTATTCTCTATACTATTAACTATGTACAACTGCTACTTTCAAAATGTATAAAATAACAGAGTACAAATGACAAGATAACATGCCTTATTTATTTGATTAATAAATATTACACTTAAATTTTTCTGTAATAAATTCTCTGCACTAGACCGGGAAACAACTACTTCTTTTAGCATTTATGTTTAAGTCGGAGACACCTACTGGGTCTTGCTGTTAAATTGCGGTGCTTTGACGTCCTATTTAGTATTATGCAAATGTGCTTAGGTTTTGACAAATTGTAAAAAATAATGAAATTTTTGGCCATGTGCCTTCTTGACATTAACCAAAGGTTTTTGTTTCTGGTTATAAAGATAAATAAAACAAAAATGGAAAGGAAGCTAACTTTGAAAAGATGGCACATTATAGGCCTTGCTTGCCATTTGTTTTAGTATGTTGCTTTTGGGGACAATGTTTGTTTGACCAGAGGTATTTTCTTCTTGTATATCTGACACATGTCGACAAAATACCCTAGTGATAAAATCTAATTCTTTTAAAAGTTATCTACAAAATACATGGGGGTTGACTTCCTCGCTTTAGGATCTGACAGGTTTCTAGCATTATTAACATAAATCAAGAGCTAGTTACATTAATTTGCTCCGTTCACCCTATCTTTTTTTTAAAAAAATGTTTTCCAGGCTTTTGGTTCCAAGTTTCAATTTATTTAACAAGCTAATTTTCTTTCTTTCTCAATAGAATCGGTGCGAGTCTAGATTCATGTGGTAATAATCTTAATTGTATGGGGAGGCTCAGTTGTCAGCCAACTATCCGAATATCTGGTAAGCAATTTAGCTGTGCATTTGGTGTCTACGGTATTTTCTTAATAATAGACAGGGCCGAATTATAGCTGCCGTTTTCACTTATTACGCAGAAAACAGGGCGATCTCGGAAATGGGCCGATCTCAAAAAACCGGTAGGCAAAATTTAAAAACATAGGTTGAATTTAAGATACCTGTGCGGTGTTTTTTACCGTAAAAAACATGAAGCCATTCTTTTGCAAGATTCCAATGTTTCCAGCTCTATTCCAAGCATTCAAAAATAATTGAATAGTGATTCTAAAACACTTTGATTATTTTGGAAATGGCTCCTGTGAGAAAGAGGTTTTCCAATAAATTTTAAGTAGATGTTTTGAACTCTTATACAACCCAGAACTGTTTGATCATCAGGTTGTTCAAACTGTTCTGGGGCAAAACATTTCAGTATCGATGAAAAGAACATTAGACGATGGAAAGCTCAATCTGGTTCTCTTTAAAAAATATTTCAAAATTGGTTTATCAAAAGCTAAACAGCTAGCAGGATCATGTTGTTGATCACCTTCAAAAGACATTGTAACCGAAGGGATTCAGGGACTCATCTCAAGAAAGGGAATGCAAGAAAAAGCAGTTAAAATTTACAATCATCATTAAGGGAAAGGAACAGTTTCATGACAGTAAAGCTTGAACAGATAATTTCATAAAAAATTATTCGTCACTAAGCAAAAAACTCCACAAACTCAGCGTAAAGTTGCAGAGATTGTGGCAAAAATCCATAGATTATTTTTACCTTTGAAAATTGATGTCCGAGAAAGATTATTCAGCTTTAAACATTTAGGCGTTTGACAAAGCAGCAGTTTGGTTTGATGGTATTGGTAATCAAACCGTTGAGAAAAGAAAAACGTTTGAAGTCCAAATGTTCACCACTGGTCATGACAAGCATAATATTACATTACAACTCTGTATTTCACGTCCAGGGAAAAAAAGCTCCCATTCTTTGCTGTTAGAGGAAAAGGCTACACTGCTGAAGACAAAAAGCCCCAAGCACGTAAAGATATTCATGTTAACTAAGACGACAATAGTGGATTTACACTGATTTAATTCTGTATTGGCTGCAAACTACTTTTAGAAAACTCTGACGGCACTGGAGGACACTATTCTTCTTTGGGATGCCTTCAACTGCCACATAGCTCCACAAGTAAACCAACTGGCAAGAAGCTCCCTCTTGATTTGGTTACAATTCCTGGAGGTACCTCTGGCAAATTTCAATCACCCGAGGTAGGTCGAACAAGCCACTTATAGCTTCAATAACCGAATCATATAATGACTGAGTTGCCAATGGTGAAGCCTTACACGAAAGGAAGATTTCGTCTAGCAAGTAAGACTTCTGTGCGACTGGGTGGTACAAGCTAAAATCACTTAGTCCTTGCTTAATTGAAAGGTCCTTTCACGTGTGTCTAGTGAAAAGGGTAGATGTAGATGAAATTGCCTCCATGAAAATAGACGGTTCCTTATGTAAAAGTAAACCATCACTACGAGATATATTGAAATTGTATCCTGATTAGATAAACTATGAGTCAATCAAGAAAAAATAATCGAACAAAGTTTTCGAACCCTTTGAAGAAGAAGGTTTAGAAGAAGAAAATGTTAATGGAATCGTAATTGATCGGTGCAAACATATCGAAGCTAGCATTAGTATTGTACTGCAATAGCTTTTTTGTTGTGTACATTTTGTAACTTTCTGTAAATATTTTACTTAGGTAAACAAAGTTCATCACTACGTAGATCGTTTGTTATCTATTCCTTCGGTTTTCGAAAATAAGCTGATTTTAAAATAGGCCTGAAAATTTTTCAGATTTTGAAAAGTACTCCTTCCTATTGCTAAGAAAATTCGGTATTCAATTCTAACTCCATTTGTTTTACTGACTGAAGAGTAGCGATCGTCTAAGTACATTCTTCTTGTCTAAATATTTCTAAGATTCCTTTGAAAAACTGTTCTTTCACTAAAATGTTATTAAGATTGGAAAATCAAAAAAATTGGAGTCTCATTCGATAGTAAATGAATTGGGTAATGGATACTCTATATCTAGTAAGTGGATGCATTCTTGTTCACTCAGAACGTCTCCGTCATCAATTTTGTTTAGCTTATTTATTAGCCTTCAAGGGTTTGTCACGATTCTAAGATTAGTCTCGTTAAGTTATTTCTTTTTCGGTTTTATTTTAATTATTAAAATGTATCTTAAACCCAAACCACACTGAATTGGTTGGTTATCGACTAAATTAATGAAATTACTTTAGTAATGACATGGTAGTTTTTTTCAGACACTTTTTATATACTATTATTACTGTATAGACGAGTCTCTATTGTGCCTGGTAGTGTTACTCCATAAACCTAAAGAGACAAATGAAAAATCTGAGTATTCCATTTATCACAGGTTTTAGAGTCTTTACCCAAGGTTTCATTCACGATATCAAAATTAGAGTATATACTCAATTTTAAAAAAGCAGCTATTACCTGCTTATATTAATCTCGAATGCCTATTCTTCATGCTTCGTCTGTTATGTTGTTTTTACCTAAAGTTTATAGTCAATCATATATTTTTCTTCCTCAGGATGCTGGACTGTTTCCTTTGTTGTTTCATTGACGGGTAGATCTATGTTAAAAACTGAAGCATTATATCCAGATGTGAACGATAACCAGTGTGCCTTTGAAACTTATACAGGTACCTAATACGTTTTATCTTCGAATAGCTTTTTAAATGATCATCTTTTTTTGTTCTTTTTGAATGAAATTCTTTAGTTTTCAGTTTTTAGTTTAACTTGCTTTTCGGCCTCTGTTTTATATCTGGGAGAAAAATTTGGGTATTCAGCATTTTTATGTCTTTTAAAGGAAATCAAGTAACAATAACAGCATTAAAAGTAAAAGTAAATTTTATTTTTGTAACCTTAAAGTATCATAAATTCCTTGGTTATGACCTTCAAAAGAATGGATCCCCAGCAGGGAATACACCCTATTTGTTAATTTTCGTCTTTGGGACGGGGCTGATATTTGAAGTGAAAAATAGGGGAAAAGTTAAAACAGAGAACCATTAATATATCAGCTTAGTTGTACTGGAACAACCTTATTTCAAAGAGGTAAACTGACTAGTTCGCTATTTTTGAGTTTTCAATGTTCAGAGGAAATTATGTTTACATCATGTTTGTTTATGGAGCTTTTGTGACTTTTCGATGCATAATGGCAGGGTCTACACAAGTTGAGAAAAGCAAGGGTAAATGGGAAAACTTAACTGGATAGCCAGTATCATTACTTGCTAAAAGATGAATTTTTCAAAGTGGAAACTTAATAGTCATAATAATAGTTTAGTTTTACTCCATTCTCAGGGCTCAGAGTGGGTATTACATAGTGCATATTACAAAATGTCAAAACTTCTATAGTTCTATATTAAGTTATTAAGTAACTTTCATCTTAAATATTGATGACCATTTAAGGTGGTCATTGTTACAACAGTGTAAATCTAACGCCCCTAAAAAATTTATATAGGATAAAAATTGAATTCGTTGTACGGGTGACATACTGCTTCTTCTGCAAAGTATATGTATAATAAGCAGCATCAGTGATATTTTCTTTTATTCATTTTTTGTTTGATACATAGTAAATATTTTAATCTTTTTATTACAAAGACATCATTAATGTTTATCCAAAAACTGGAAGTAAAGAAGGAGGAACTCTCTTAACAATTACTGGAAGATACTTCCACAGAAAAAAGAAAAAAATTGCTGTTGAAGTTGCAGGTAAAAATTATATAAATGCTCCTTGTTGGTTTTGCTTTTAAAATTCAACTTGTTTTCATTTCTCTCTTTGTTGCAGGATGTTTTTGCTATTAACAACCAAACTCAATATCTCACTATGTCTCATAACGCACAAAGCGATTTATATAATTGTTTGTTAATGTTTCAATATTTTGTTATGAAAGACTTGGAGTTGATTTATGAAGAGACAAGGTTATCCCATTGGCATATTTCTTTCTTTCTTTTTAATTGTGATTCAAGTGCAGTTCCTTGACCCCGGGTGCTCTTAGTTTGGACCTGTCACTTCTGGCTCCACAGTTTTTTAACTTAATTTTTCTCTTGCCCCCTAGTGTATTTAAATTCCTTCTTTCTCTCTCCCTTCTCTCTCTCTCTCTCTCTCTCTCTCTCTCTCTCTCTCTCTCTCCTCTCTCTCTGTGTGTATATCTCCCTCTGTATCTGTCTGTCTCTCTCTCTGTATCTGTCTGTCGGTCTGTCTGTCTCTTTCTTTCTTTCCTTCGTAAATTCCAGACTGTTTTCTTGAAGTTCTACTTTCAATTTCGTTCTGTATTTCAGCCCGATCATTCATTTACCTACTGGTTTCATTACAAAAATTTTTTCATTTCAACATTTTTTGCATTAGTAGTCTCTTCAATTTCTTGGCGTTATCTACAACTTGATAATTAGTTTTCATACCGTACTACTAGGAAGAATGCAGAATTTTGTATTTCACATTCAGTATCTTAGTTGGCAAAGCAACCTTTTTCAATTTAAAAGTTTAGATTCAACTTTAACAAGTAAAGAATAAAACATACACTCAGAAGGCTATTACGTTTCTATCCCAATGATTCTTACCCATGTAATCATACACTAAAAATCTACGTCACCCAATACGTCATATAAACTTTATTTTCTTTCGCGAATGCTGTTTCTTTAATATAGGAGTACCATGTAAAGTAACAAGAGCAACAAAGAGAAAAATAACATGTATTACTGGAAAAGCTCCTAATAAAGCCGCAAGTGAATCTGCTCCCTATCCAGGTAAGAAACAAAACTTGCCCCATGTGTCATATACTCCCCTTACTATTAAAAAGAGACTACACATCACCAGTATAATTATGCAGGAGCCTTAGAACTTAACAAAATGAATTGGGTTTTTCCCAGAATCTATTGAGACAGCTCAGATCTAAGCAGAAGGGGGATTTTTCTTGAAAACTTGTGTTTGACAAGTTATGTGCGATTATTGTAAACTTGTTATCCTTCGCCCGTCTTTACATCAAATTACATTAGATACATTCCTATGGTTTTATTTGAATATTAGTATTGATGTTTATATTATTTATTGGGCTGGTCATGACCGAATTTTTTTTTTCATGTTTGGTTTCCCCGATAGTTTCCATAGACCATTTCTGTAACAAATTGACATACTCATTTACTAGAAAACTAGGATGAAGTAGAACCAGAGGGAAGTAGGAGAGAGAAAATGAGAGGAAGGGAGAGCTCGTATTAGGCAGGCAAATGACCACAATGAAACTCATAAAACTTATGAGCAGCAGTCAAATACAAAGAAAGAAAAGCTAACAAAAAGAGAGTTACCTGGAAATACAAAAAAAGGAAAATAAGGCAAATAATTAAAGCAATAAAATATAAAATGAAATTTTTTTTAAACACTTTCTGCAAAGAAGTCACTTGAACAAAATAGCTGCCAGACTTAACTGCACCTTCCTGTCACAAGTACATCTATAAACTTTATCTACACTTAAAAACTTCAACTGAATATATATTTTCAAAACAAAATTACATTTTCTTTATATAGGTGAGCGAGGAGCCAAAATTGAGTTATGGGACAAAGCCAATATATGGAAATTGTCAGAAGTTTTGCCTTTAAACTCATCTCACCTTAGTTACAGAACGTGGATAATGAGAGATCGCGTAGAACATACAAATAAAAGAACGCCTTTTTTAGAACACACACCAGGCAAAATAGAAGGATTTTTTGTTCCTCCTCGAACAGCTTGTTACGAATTTTACATAAGTGCTGACGACGTTGCTGATCTTTACATGAGCGAAATTGGTGGCCCATCATCCTCACTTAAAGTAAGTGGATCACCTTTTTTATTCAAATCAGAACAAACTTTCTTTTAGTGCCGCCCTTTGCATGAGACTGTATCCACAAGGTAAAAAAATCATTTTTTTGATTAAATAAAGTGACTCAAATTTTGTGTTGTGAAGAATGTCTAACTGGCGAATAGCAAGAAACTTATCATATTGTGATAGAAATGTTATATAAGGGATGGGCCTTGAGGCACCAAGATCCCCCACTGTTTCTTGCAACTGTTTTGGAATGAAAGAAAAAATCTAAAATGGATATGCCACTATCACTATTTACATTTATATTTCTGTAACAAGGTAACAATAAAGCAAATTATTAGCAAATTATATACAGACATGTCGATACCTGCGAAGACCTTTACACAACACAAATGTCAGAAAGTTGAAAATAGGCCCTATCAATTGTAATATCTATGTATTTATAGAACCGTATTTATGTGTGTGACGTGCAAGCATATTCCTTATTTTGATGACAACTGTTGTCGCTTTCAAAGCCGAATTGAGAGATTTTCCAATACACGGGATAGAGAAGCAAATTGATTTAACATCTACTCTAACTTTCAAAATTTTGAAGCTGCTACTACATTCTTCAAATTACTACGCGTTTGAAGTACTTGTGGCTTGCACGCATGCTCCGCAGTACGTAATACTGTGAAAGCATGTATATTCCATTTGTATGTATATACATGTGTGCAGACCTATTGGCCATTTAATTTTTTTTTATTTTATTAATTCACTTGCTGCTTTGAAAGCCGAAGTCAGGGATTTGGGACAGAACGTCCAACTCAAGTAACCACAAAATTTTAACATGGGGGCCTCAGCAGTATTTTCTTAAAATAATTGTATGGAGGATTTTTGGAAATTTGAGCTTAGAATTAGATAGTAGAATCTACACGTTTGCTAATAGACAGTCATCTTATGTCAGAGAAGTGAGTGTCTTTATGAGACTTTTTAAATTCCCTACATGCAGTTGTTTTGAGAAGAGTTTTCCTCTAGGTACTGGTTGTTTTTAATACCAGAATATTTCAAAAGCCAGAGTGCTATTCTTGACACTCAACTTGAACAAGACCCAAAAATAAAAAAACACAAGTAAAATGTGTTTGTGTGTGTGTGTGTGTGTGTGTGTGTGTTGGGATGGAACGCATCATACATTGTCATTTTCTTTCTTGTTGTTCTGTCTACGTTTTTCAGTTCACATCCTTTCCACTCTAGTATTCTTTCACCATATCTGAATATAGCTATTGCCCATGTTTCGTCGCTGTAATTTTATTTCTGCTATTCAACTTTGATTTATGAAGCACCTAAGCCTTCTCTTGTATTTCCTTTTAATTTCCTCTTTCCTCTCGTTTTCTTTTATCATATCCACCTGTTCCACTTCCTTTATTAATTCGCTACCCGGGAGTTTTATCCCCTCACATCTAGCTATTTCCCTTCTCTTCAAAGTAAGAACACCACAATTTCTAAGACCAAACTCTATGTCAATGTCTGTACTGAAGATGTGTACCGTGTTTACAAGTGAATCTATTTGTTCTTCATTCTTACCAAACAACTTTAGATCATCTATGAACAGAAGATTATTTAATTTGTACACTTTCTTTCCCCATTTGTAACCAGTATTGACCTTCGAAAGAACTAAGGAGAGTGAAATCATACTTTATGCAAACAGTAAAGGAGAAAAACTCCCACCCTGAAATATCCCCTCTCTGCATCAACATCATCGAGGTCTGTTCCATTAGATGAAAATGAAAGCTTCCACTGATGCATACTTCTTTGCATGAAGTTCCTCACATTCTTTGCAATCCCAAACATTTCCAGCCATCNTCATCTATGAACAGAAGATTATTTAATTTGTACACTTTCTTTCCCCATTTGTAACCAGTATTGACCTTCGAAAGAACTAAGGAGAGTGAAATCATACTTTATGCAAACAGTAAAGGAGAAAAACTCCCACCCTGAAATATCCCCTCTCTGCATCAACATCATCGAGGTCTGTTCCATTAGATGAAAATGAAAGCTTCCACTGATGCATACTTCTTTGCATGAAGTTCCTCACATTCTTTGCAATCCCAAACATTTCCAGCCATCACTAGTCCAGCTATGGCAAAGAAAGTCAGAAGCTTTCTTATAATTTTTTCACGCTATAGGCAGAATAGTGCTTTTTTTCCTACAGTCCCTCAATACAGTTTTGTCAGTTAACAGTTAATCTTTTGAGCCATGACCCCCACCCACCCCCCGCCTACATCCTTTTTGTTCTTCTTTCTAAATAGATGTACATTTCTTCTGCTACCATTCCTCTCAAGACCTACAACATTAACGGAAGGCACGTAACAAGGCGATGGTTCTCCACTGTATTACCTTTACCAGGCTCCCTTTGGTACAGTACTGTAGGATCATGTGTCATCTATGTAGGTAAATTATCTTGTCCTTCAAATATCTTATTCAGTTGCCAAGCAATTCTCATATGAAGATTATTGAGTTTTTTAACCCACTAACCTACAAAACCATCTTTCCCTGATGCTTTCTCATTCGAGATCTATGACAGTGTTTCTGTACATTTTTAACACTTACTGTCACCATTTTCTGAAGGTGTTGCCATTATTCTCCTTTTTCAGATACTTCAACCATTAAGCTTCTCTATTATGTTCCTTGTCAGTGCTCCAAATATCACTCCAGAAACTTCTTCACCCCTGAGTATCAGCCACATCATTTGAACTACTTCCACCTCTATTCAGTTCTTTGTATATTCTCTTCCGATCAACATTTAACATCTTGTTCTGTCTGAATTGGATGATTATCTGCACATATCTTTTATCCTTTTTTTTCTTTGCAGCAAGTTCACCTCCTATTTCAGTCTTAATATCTATCTCGATTCTACGTTTTCATCTAGGTTCATCTTCCTTCCTATTTGTGATTTTCTTCAAGCCTAACTGTTCTGCAAACCACACGCCTGCAGGTATGACTAGATTATTTGTTTGCGTGATGTTGCTGTTGCTTGTTGATTTTCATAAACTTGATTGCTTCATTAAACTTTTCAGTTTTACAACTTTAAGTCTTTCTGTTAACCTTTTCAAAAGCTATTCCTGGAGTTGTTCCTTTTTTCCCCCTGCGATTATTTCTTTCACTTGCTCAATAATCTGTTTCTGTTCTTGGTCAGGCTCAATATCATTGGTTTCAGCTCCATCTGTATTTACGTCTTATTATGTCAACATCATCTACCTGATTGTTATAATCCCCCTGGTCGTTTGTGACCTCAGTTTCCTTATCCGAAATTTCAACTTGATCCTCATTCACCAGACTACCATCCTCATATCGAGGTTCTGTGAATTTAACGTTATACAACTACCAGTTTTTTATCGAGACACCGTCTCTAGGAGGGCTGTCAACCAAGACTAAAGAGCCTCCCCACCCATGAGGCAGACTAGCCATCACCGCATGCCAGCCCAGTACTTTATGGTCTTCGGGCCATCTATCAGATATTATACCTTGGTCAAGAGTGACCTGGAGGTATTTGTGGCAAAACATAACCTCATTTCCGTCATGAAAATCGTCACACATACAAAAGTGGGCAACATGCTACACAGATTGACTATGTGATGATAAGAAGAGTGGGCCCTGAAGAATGTCAAGAACTGTAAGATCATTCCAGGAGAGGCAACTGTGGCACAGCATAGACTCCTTTATGTGGTGCTTAAGATTAGACAAGAGAAGAAACGAAAGGCCAAAACTCGGAAACAGATTGCGATATGGAAGTTGAAAGGGGACAAGATCATTGAGTTCCAAGAAAAAGTGAGAGGAAAATACCAGGAATAGAGACAGCTCAAGAAAACTGGCAGTCAATGAAAAGTACCCTACTGGAAGCAGCGGAAGAGGTATGTGGTTCTACAAAAAGAGGACGGCACCAAGGAAGAGAGACATTGTGGTGGAGCACAAAAGTACAAGATGATATTAGAAAGAAAAAGAGTGATAGGAGTGAATTCTGTAGAGACGAGTATAACAAGACCAAGAGGGAGACTAAAAGAACTGTAGCCAAGGCCAAAGAGGAGGCATGGAGGGAATGGTATGAGGAGATTGAAACCAAGGAAGGAGAGAGGATGATATACAAAGTTGCAAAACGAAGAGCACAAAGTAGACAGGACGTGGGAGAGGTATCTGTGACAAAGAACAAAGATGGAATCTTACTGACAGATGAGAATGAGATTAAGGAAAGATGGAAGGAGTACTTCAGCAACCTGTTGAATGTGGAAAATGAGAGAAAACTACTCCAAAGAATGCCCATCGGTTGAAGGCCCGCTACCTGATAATAACAAGAAGGAAGTAGAGAAACATATGGTCACTTCACTGCTGCAGAAAGTATGGAGCAAAGAGAAAGTACCGGCAGAATGGAAACTAAGTGAACTGGTCACCATTTACAAAAGAAAGTGAGACCCACTGGACTGCGGGAACCTCAGGGGCATCAAGCTCTTAGAACATGTTATAAAGATTCTGCAGAAGGTAATAGAGGGAAGATTTCAAGGAATGGTACCAGTAAATGATATGTAGTTTGGCTTTAGTCCAGGTAAAGGAACAATGGATGCTGTCTGTATTTTAAGGCAACAACAGGAAAGTCGGTCTTAACCAAGGGTCTGGACTTAGTCCCTTTCTCTTTATTGTGGTACTGGACGTCATTAGTGAGGACTTCCGCACAGGCCTGTCATGAGAGCTACGTTTTGCAGACGGCTTGGCGGTAGTGGCAGACAGTGAGAGAGAGCTGCAGAGAAGATTGCTGAGGTGGCAGGTTGAGGTGGAGAGCAGGGGTTTGAAAGTAAACACAAAAAAGAGTGAAGTCGTGGCAAGTAGCAGGAGGGATGTGATACTAAACATCAAAGACAAGGGAAATGCTAGGCTCAAGCAGGTCCACGAGTTCCAATACCTTGGAGTGACCTTAGACGCCAGGGGAGGGTAGCATATGGCTATAAGAGCTATAGTGGCAGCAGTATGGAACAAGTGGAGAGAGCTGTCAGATGTTATCAGTGACAAGAAGATACCTAGAAAACGGAAAAGGTAAAGCTTACATAACCATAATACGACCTGTTCTCCTGTATGGTGGAGAATTGTGGACAATGGGAAAGAAGGAGGAGAGGTTACTGGAAGCAACTGAAATGAAGATTTTGAGAAGAATCAAAATCATGACACTGAGGGACAGAGAAAGAAGTACTGAGATCAGAAGAGAACTGGGAGTGAGTAACATCAATGAGAAGGTCAAGGAGAAGAGAATGAGATGGCACGGACATGTAAGGAGGAGGGAAGAAGGACCCCCAATAAAAGTGGCTCTGGAAAGTATAGTACCAGGAATAAGACCAGGAGGAAGACCAAAGAAGCTATGGAGGGATAATGTGAAAGAGGATATGAGCTACTACGGTGGTCATCAGGAAGAGGCCCTGGAAAGAGAAATCTGGAGGCGAAAGACACAGGGAGCTGACCCTGCAATATGGGACCAGCAGCCATAAAGGAGAAGAAGAACAAGAGACAAGAAATCTCCATAGCTGCTCCCAAATTGAACTTTTGAACAAAAATAAAGAGAATATATCTTTACTTTAATCTAAACATTATTCGGGACAAAAAATAATCTATAGTTTTAGATATATTTGTGTCTTTTTCTGTTTTGAAACTATTTTCATGTACTTATTTGTCTTGTTCTCCACAGAAAAAAATTGCTTCGTGTCCAGGTTTTTCCAACTTCAAATTCGACAAATTTCCTCAGCAGAAGTCCAAAAAAATCTGCCTGAAGAAAGGAATTCCTTACTATACATTAATCCCATTTTCAGATTATGGGGGTTGGTATCACGCACAAATGGCAGTGAAAATAGGTAAGACGAAATGGCCAGCGGGGAAAATGAAAGGCGCAGTGAACGAGAAACAGAGGA
Source organism: Morbakka virulenta (assembly GCA_003991215.1). Lineage (NCBI taxonomy): Eukaryota > Metazoa > Cnidaria > Cubozoa > Carybdeida > Carukiidae > Morbakka > Morbakka virulenta. The sequence goes on along the minus strand of RDPX01000013.1, from coordinate 3,232,370 downwards.
TCACTGTGATGTCTGCTTATAAACCAGAAATACAGGTAATGTCTGAAAAATTATTTCATTCAATTTGTAGACAATTAGGGCTTTGTGTTTACTGTGTCTGCGTGGTAATAAAATGTTTCTTGATTGATTTTCCTAATCTTTTAAAATTATGTAGAAAGCTTACACAAAAAGGATATTTCATCTGGTAATCCTTTAAAGTTTTGTTTTGGTCAGCCAATATTTGTGAAACACACTTCATCTTGGTATTGCTTCACAAACGTGGAACTCCGGCAACTGTAAATTACATTTTCTTCCAACACAGTTTCTACAGCAAAATACTAAAAACAGATGAATCCCAAAAGTACCACAAATGTTGGTGTTCAGCTACCTTTATTGTGAATGTAAATTATCACACTTTTTGTCTCGTTTATTATGGCTAACAGTGGTAGTAATAACAATAAAAATGATGATGAAAATAATATTAGCAGGAGTAGTAGAAGTAGTAGTAGTAATAGTAGTAGCAGCAGCAGTAGTAGTAGTAGTAGCAGTAGTAGCAGAAGTAGTAGTAGTAATAGTAGTAGCATTAGCAGTAGTAGTAGTAGTAGTAGTAGCATTAGCATTAGTAGTAGAAGTAGTAGTAGTAATAGTAGTAGTAGCAGTAGTAGTAGTAGTAGTAGTAGCATCAGCAGTAGTAGTAGAAGTAGTAGTAGTAGTAGTAGTAGTAGTAGCATTAGCAGTAGTAGTAGCAGTTGTAGTAATAGTAGTA
>RDPX01000013.1:3211458-3229505 GCA_003991215.1 Morbakka virulenta | reverse complement strand
GGAACATCTCTCCTAACTGCAGGGCCGTCGAAGACGCACATTTCCTGGTTGGTTTTTCATTAGTGAGACAAACCAGACAGTTGTTATCCTACCACATGAGGTTTCCCAAGATTACTCCTGGGTGCCACCAACACATACCAGCAACAACGCCACTGAAGAGCATGAGCAGCCCACAAGCAAAGCAGATCGGTTTGGAAAGAAACCAGAAAGAATTAACTTTCACTTACCGCCGGGGGCGGCACAACTTAAGACCAACTCCAAATCGACGAACCAGATTCGAAATCTCATGAACGACGAGATCGATTTCTTCCATGGGACGGAAGAACAGCTTGAAACGAAGGCTATTCGCTACTAACTGGTCATGAAAACCTGGCTAATCAGCATCCAGGCGTCACCACGTGGAGGTTGCCTTCTTGGACACCCAGTATGTGAAGTACTTCTCGACTCTTTCTTCCACTGAGCTCCGCATCCATTACCCCAATGAGAAAAAAGGTATTTCTTTGCAGCTACCAAACCTTAATGACTATCAAAACTACAAGAAAACAGCCAAAAGCAAATTACTCAAATAATTGGCGTCCAAGCATCTGAAGAGAAATTTAATGTATGAGTACAAATTATCTTAATACCGTGAAACAAGAGAAAATATGGTATTTTGATTGGATTTGATTAGCTATTTATAATATTTAAGGCTCGAACTATGCCTTTGACTTTAAAAATTGGAAAACCAGGTAAAACAAAATCTAACTTAAAGTAAAAACTGTTTTTCGCAGGACTGTGTTAACACCGTCGAAGTGTAGGGCTTTTTAGGTGATATTCATTGTGTAATAAGTAATCTACATCATTAACTTGAAGAACAACTTATTTTGTTGTGACGCTAATTACAAAGTTCATTTACATATTTACTTGAGGTTAAGGGCATTTATAGGTAGGCGGCGCTTATTTGAGAATCTGTCCCTTTTAGGGGAAATCAGCTGACTAATGCTTTCAGACACACACAAGATAATACAACTTTATACTTTTAAACGAAGTACTTTTGAAACTAAAGACATCCAGGACTGACAAAATTCTATAAACTTTTCGAAAAATGACTTAATAAAGCATTTCCACTACGACATTTTTATTTCATACAGATCTTTACTGTTGCGTATTATTTTTTGCAGTTTTTATACCAATCATTTTTTATTGGTGGGACTGTGTGAATTATCCCAAAAACAATTTTGAAAAGACACAGTGGGAGTTTTATTATAGTATCTGACCGAATTAGTCCGTTGGGTATTCAAACAAAAGGCTGTCTTAGTTAGATACTCTGTCTAACTAGAATGGTTTGTGAAAGTTATAGTTTGCTACTCTTTGTCTTCTTCTTCCTCCATTGTGTCAACTTGAAACAAGCTCAGGCAAACCACAATTGCATTGAAATACGCCGCCATTGTTCTCGGTCTCGGGCAGTACCCCATAGCTCTTGGCTGGTCTTCAAATGCTCTTAAAAGTTCTGCAGATACGTTTTCCTCTGTCTACCACGAGGTCGCTTTCCTTCAATTCGCCCACTGAGGCAAAGGTCGTCTAGCTTCTGTTTTCTAATGTAATGGCCAAGAAATTTGAGTTGGTGTGACTCGATCACTTTAAGTAATTCTCTTTCTTGCCCAACACTGTGCAGGACATCGATGTTACTCCTTGTGTCTCCCCATAAAGAAATGTGTTACATAGAAAAAAATATATAACAGAACTTAAAACAACAGTATTATTTTCAAGTCAATTTTAACAGTTGTCTAGAAAAGGCCTTTTGTAAAATGACTAATAATATTTAAAAAGTTGAGTCTAGTACCTTAAAAAGATAGACTTACTTTCTCTATTTTTTATTGCACAGTATTCTTGTATTGAATATTGGTGAAAAATCCCAGCTTCACCGAACCGGACTAGAATCATCACCTATGACAAATACATATACATTTTTTTACTTCGAATATTAACAATACAAAATGAAACCCTACCTCTTTTGAGAATCCTCCATTCACCTAACAAGGCAATCCCATTAAAATTCTAGTCCACTATCAAAAATGATTAACAGACCTGCATACATAAAATTGTTTGTTCAAGTGTATAAATGAGTTTCTTGCTTTACACAACTATGACATTAAAAGCAATACAATTTCTGTCTCTTTCCCCTTTGATGAACAGCACATTATTACTATGAAAACTACGAAGGGCCATCAGAGGGAAATGAATATGGACAACGAACTATGAATCTCCCAAGTATGTGCGGTAGGAAGTCACTAAAAGTTGAAAGCTGGGCCTACATTTTTCGAGCTGGAGTTACTAAACAGAATGGTAAAATCATTGAGGCTTACAATGCTCTAAAATACCCCAAGGTAAAGTGCAAAGACAAAATTGTAAAAGCAAGCTACCTTCTTGATTGTGTATCTATTAATTTTGACTTGTATCTTTAACATTTTTCTTTCAGTTTGAACAGCAATTAAATTTACATCTGTCTTCTTTTGTAGTTTTCTATTGTATCATGGCTGAGGTAGCAACCTCAAGGCAGTAGTCATTTATACTTAATCCACCTTAGAGCTGCATCATTGATACTGGATCTAGTTGCTTGTTATTAGTGTGTAATGCTAATAATACTTCAAAATTTTATGTCTGAGTAAAACACAAACATTATGTTGGTTTGCAATACACAAAACAACGTACATGTATATTTGTATTCGTACGTACATTATATACCTTTGTATAAATGTATGTATGTCCACAGGTATTATTTTTAAATAATTGCACGTAACTCCTCAAAATTGAGACAAATGGACACTTTTCTCAAATATTTTTTAACTGTCAATACCTGAATGTAATGCTAATAATACCTCATATTCCCCTATTATATGCCCTTCCTTTTTGTAGCTATTACCTTTCTTTTTTAGTGACATAGGTGTTATAACTTACAAAGGAAAAGGGTATAAAAGCATGTAAAACTATTACTCCACTATAACAAGCTTCATCAACATTCAGAAAAGGTTTCGTGTCACCAAGTATTTCAAATGCAACCAACTAATAACTAGGGCAATTTAAAAGTTGCATTTATTTTTTTAAAAGTTGCATTTATTTTTCGAAAAGTTGCAAAAAGTTGCATTTATTTTCTCAAAAGTTGCACTAATAAGTTGCACTAAAAATAGTTTGATGTTTAGGTGAAATTAAATGAGGTATAGATATCTGTAACTCTTCCTCATGGTATATGTGTCTTTTTACGTTTTTCGCTTTCGACTGATCGTACTAATCTAAATTCTGGATTCTGACTCTTCATTTGAGACGAAATTTACTGGAAAACATATTATACTTCAACATCCCCTGTATGAGATGTAAAAGTTAATTAAACACTTGAAACGATTCTCATAACAAGCAAAGATCATAATCGCATATTAAAGTAATCTACATAAACGACATGTGCTAGTAGTCATTGCAGTGTACGGATTGCATGGAGCCATGAAATTTGGGTAAGGATATATCAACAATAATTTCTAAAACTTTACATAAGTATCTGCATAGCCGTTGACCCTAATAAAAACTTTAGAAAAATGATATGACTGGAGTCCAACATGATTGTAAAGTTACAATGAAACAGAGAATAAACAGAGTCTGATTCACTTCCGGGAATTGAATAGCATAAAAAAGTATTTCTCTATATNTATTTGCTTTCCCTACCTTATCAATATTATTCATCGATGTTAGAAAGTGTTGTTCTTGATGTTCTTTCCTATCGTTTACGTAGAATTAGCATTTGAAATATACAATGAATCCACACATGAAGCTTGTCAAAGAAAAGAATATCATCCCTGGTTTCTAAATTCACTAATTAGACAAAATTTAGACAGAGGTATTATATACAAAATATCAAGATATCCCAAAATATAAATGGAAATATAATTTTTGGTCATACCATCAGACGAGACTTCATTTAAGGTCATATTTTCAGTAATAAGCAAAGTCAGTGATCCGTTAGACCTCCAATAGGAAATAGAGACAGCACAGACGTATCAATTAAAATGAAATAGCATCGACAAAACAAGTTCGTGAATTAGGAGAAAAGCAGAACTGATATGATAAATACACAAATACTTCAGAAAAGGAGTGGAAATTGTGAGAGGTAGCGTCAGCTTTCCTTAAAGCAGGATTAATACACAGTATAGTCAAGCAAACTGAATTTATTTAGAATGAAACCGTACTGAAAATCCTCTTAAAACCCTTTATATTGGTACCAGCATAAGCAAGAGGGCAATGGAAGAAGCCAGTCTTGCAATGCCTTAGAGTAATTAGATCGATGACCAAAACCCCAATTAGTCTGAAAATACAAAATACACTGTCGCAAAAAGTAATTTCAGGCTGCTCATTCAGCAGTTAGCGTATTATTCTCCTCCTTGAATAGGCTTAGCTTGGGTACTCTTCAGCGTATAGAACAGTCAGTACTCGCAAAAAAATAAAACGCATTTTTAGCTGTTCAAGAAGTTTAATGTTTTATTATCCTGTTGTTTTCATTAAAATAGGTACAGGGTTAAGATAGTAAGTGGTCTTTACTTGTGGTACCAACAGTGTCAGAGTATCTACTGTTTTTCTGAACACAGAGTTTAAAAACCGTTCTTTTTTGTTTCACTTGTTGATTCACAACAAACATTATAACTATAATGTAACCAGAAAAGTGCCTTCAATATGCCTTTTGAACTTTTCATAACAAGTAGTGTAGCCAGTGTGGTTTCATGTGGGAAACATGATGCTTTGTTCATGTTTTGTAGAAATAAATTGGGGGTGGAGGGATGGGGTGAAACAGCCAATGCTACAAAAAAATCTTATTTATTAGTAACAAAATTTTAAAACAAACTTCCCAATAACTGTCATGCTAACCTCTAAAACAAATATGTATGTCTTATGTCAAGAACGATAGTGAACACCTAAGAAGAATTTTCAGCCAAATACGCAAAGTATGGACTCCACTCCTCAAAGTAACTGGATCCCTGTCACCAAGGAAACCGTCACTCCGCAGCAATTATTCCAGAAATATACTTCATATTTCAAAAATGGATTTGAGTGTTTTTTAAATAAATTCCTTGGTTTCTATACAAGACTGCTTTAAATATGCTCCTTCTTTAACAAACTCTCGTTCTCTCTTTCTCCCTCTTAAGCACACAGACACATAAAGACACACATACACACACAAAAACTTATTTTAATAACTTAGATAAATTTAATGAACATCATCGGACGAAGGCATCCTGATAATTAATAAAATTATATAATATAACTTTATTAATTAATTATTATTTATTAATAATAATTAATAATTTATTTTTTAAATAATAATTGATAATAAATATTATTATTAATAATAATTGATAATAAATATTATTATTAATAATAATTAATAATAATTAATATTAATATTAATTGATAATAATTAATATTAATAATAATTGATAATAATATTATTATTAATTATTATTATTATTTATTATTAGAAAAGTAATACAGATTTGTGAGGAGTGTGTTAAGTAGTGAAATAGCCAATAAATCAGTTACAGATGAATAGACTCTCTTATTTTGCCTTGTAGAACAAAAGACAAAACAACATTAGGTTTTTTGTTACTTAGGTCCTTACCATATTATTGCGCAGATTTTGTTTTGCTGGAATACCTGTCAGAATGTATCGTCCAATACAAAAATTGCTTGAGTAGAAATTATTTGCTTGAAGCTTTTAAAGATTTGCATTTCTATATGCACTGTCCCTCCTTTTTGGAAAATTAGGAATAAATAAGCATTCTTCAAGCAATATTAAGTGTGGGTACAAATACGGGGCTGGCTACACTACACTCTTCTCAAACGAAGTAAATTGAAGATTTTTTAACATACTGAGGATTGTGGTTTGGGTATCTTCAAATTAGAAATAAGGGTTAAATATTTAAATTCAAGGCGTATGGAAAATGTAAAAGAGGAAGGCTTGAAAAAAATTATTACAATTTATTGTAAATAAAGATTCTACAGGAGTTCTTTAATGTTGTTATTTACTTTTCTTTGAAAATTTTGACTGGAGTTTTACACATAAATATTTGCCTAAATGGGATATGATTTACAAGCATGTTAATGTTAATATCCCATTTTATTCCATGTAAATTTTGCTTGCTTATAATAACTTTTTTTTTCCAGTTTTGCTTTGCACACTATGGTAAACTCAGAAATTTTGTCAAATTTGGTGTCCACTATTACAACAGTCGAAATGAAATCGTGACCAAGTACCCATATGTTTGGTACAGACGAGATACTCGCTTTACCAGAAAGAAATGGTATTATACTTGTATAGATGTCAAAGCAGGCGTATTACATCAATTCAGAGATGCTTATTTAACTCCCGCCATTACTGTGTTTGAAGCAAGGATTGAACGTGATGGAAAAGGACTGGGAGACATGCTACTTGATGATATTTGGATTAGCCGTTATGAAATGACAGGTAAGAATTTTCATAGGACTGTTACAATAAAGTGATAAAGTATTGCTCATAAATAAATTCTGCAAAAACATATCCTTCAGATGTACAATACAGACCCTTTTAGTAGAACCAAAAATATATGTTCCTGTTCTTTTCCGCTTTGTAACATAACCAGACGTCGGACTTGTTATTGTCATTGATGATAATGTGACTACCATAATACATAATATGGAATATAGAACTACCTGATCAAGTCTATCAGAGGCTGAAGGCATCATATCATAAACTTATTTTGACAACGAGAAAAGCAAAAAAAATAAAAAATCTTTACCTGAATCGCTGTCATTCCATCATAAATGTGGTTAGTATCAATATAACTCAGAGCTAAAGTGGGATGACTGGATTAGCAGATTAGAGAATTTGTTCCTCGCAATGAATATAAAACTGGATACCCAAAAGAAAATTCAAGACGCCGTACATCATTACTTTAATATGCTTTTAAAGTCTATGGCATTTACCAGGCTAAAAAAGAGCAATTAGAGATAACTTATAAAATTACAAAACAAGAGGAGTATTTAAATTAGAAGTAGGTGGAAATTTGAAGAAATACTGAACATTAGAAAAGGATAAATACACAAAATTATACCAAGTGCAGCTGACTTTATAACTGTACTTAATAAAATAAATAATCAATTCAGAAACAATAAGGATAATTACAATGATGGTAATGATGATGATTGAAAGCAATTAGAAGATGTTCTTGAGCCTACCAATCTACCAATAACCTTACAGTACGTGGGGCTTGCTTATTTTGGGGCTTCTCCAAGCATAACAAATCAAAACGCAAAATGTCCCCTAAAAATCCGAAAATTTTAAGTCTTTTAGCTCTTCTAAATTCAAAGTTACTACGTAACTTTCTTAGACAATTCCAAAAATAACTAAGTTTGATAATAAACCATTTCACGTAATATCTAAATTATTTTTAGCCATTACTTAAAGCGATTAGTTGTTGGTATCGGAAAGGGCAGCCACCAACAAATTCCTCACTGTACTAATAAGCTTAAAGAGTACAGTAGGAATCAAAGAATGATGTAAAAATGACAGAATGTTAATAAAGAAAAAGGAGATGATTAATAATGCGCTGTAACTATAAACATATACGGTCAAGGGAAAGTTTTGATTTTTTCCGGTTATTTTAGTAAAACTTTCTCTTCTCGGAGATGCCCATAACGAGTACAAACTGTACAGTGTAATGCTATTCTGTTGATAAAAATGGATTTTCCCTGTATGAAAATAATTATTATCTGCTATACTAATGATTGTATGTATGATAATGAAATGGTCTATACATATAAAAGTGTTCAACAAGAGATGAATTGCGATAAGGACTTTCGACATTAAATTTCTCTTAATCTCGTCTTTTGTATTCTTGTATTTTTCTTTTGATCTCCACACAATTTTTTCTTTAAAGTTCGGATCATATCCCCTGGTGCAGGACCACCTGGAGGATTTATCAGAGATTTTGCAGTAAAGAAAAATGGTAGCATTGTTGAAGTCAGTTTTTATTCTGGAAATTGCTATCAAAATGACCTTCCCCTGTTATCAGTAGAAGATCTGCCTGTACAGGAAAGTGCAGACACTAGGGCATTGTATGGTTCTAATCAACAGACTGGAAGTATAGAAATCACACGCATTCAACAAGGAACTCCTCCTGTGTCGGGCAAGTTCAGCATTTCAATAGGAACTAAAAGTTTAGGTAAGTGATGCACTTGAACAACTGTTTGTAGATTTTAAAATAGGTGTTTTTTCTAAGCTTACAGCTTTTGATTTTTATTTTTTTTATTCAGTTGATAGAAAGATAGTTAACTAAACTTTCCTTCAGCAAAAAGTGGAAAAGGTGGTATTTTCTACCAAGCAGACCCACAAAGGTATATCCACTGAGTTATTATGAAATGACCAGCTTTCGATATTTGATTGATATTATCAAATTTTGGGCTTATTCAATTTCATTGAGCCTTGACCCTTGCACAAAGAGCTGACAAATTTAAAAGAGGGAGGCTACTATTTAGACAGCTGTATCGATATACTGCTAAGTAAAACCACAGCGAAAACGACTTACCCTGTATTGATTAGTCTAGCAGTTTTTAGCCTGGAAAGTATCTCATGTTGTATAAAAGCTATATTCTAGACAATGCTATTTCAAGACATTTTACTACAATATTCTAGTAAATGTCTTCCCAAACTATAAAAAGGTAAAGTCTTTGAATTTTTCCATTTTCTTTGCAATGTAATACTCGTCAGAAAAAAACCCTAATACCTGACATGTTATCACAAAATGTTAATAATTCTAACGGAACTTACTCATTCAATTTTTGTTATACTTTTTTTTTTCACCCAGAATGCTAGGTTTGAACAATAGTAGCTTCAAAAGCCTAATGAAAAATCAGAATGATTAAGCAAGACTAATTTCTGTATTATATACCATGTATTATATATATACATATATTTCTGTTTCTATTTGTATGAAGAGTAAATGTAAATGGCTTCACAAAGTACCCGGCTCTCCTACAAAGTTCTGAAGTGGAATCATTAAGTTCCTTTAACTTGCCATCATATCTATTTCTTCTGTTCTTGTATTCTTCTACAGTCACAATCACTGAATTAATTAAACATTATGTCATATTGATAAAACGTCTCAGCTGCTTAATACTTAACAGCTTGAACATTTTGGATTGAACTATATTTGAGAAATTTCCTTTAGAGCTTAATGTTCTTGCCAACAATAGTCCTAAAGGGTTTTTCTTGTCACTTTTTGTGGTCTCTTAAACGTTGTTTAAGCTTTCATCTGATTATAACTGAAAAACAAGGCAGCGCTAAAGCAACCGATGTCAAATGGTATATTAGTCCATAATTTCGATAAAACTTCTTTTTGGAATCGACGTCTACATTTGTTTACAAATCTTGGAGTTTCCAAACTGGAGAGAGAATTAGATTTGAAATATATGTAGCTATAAGATTATATGTGTTGTGATGATATTTATAGGTTAATAAATGGGTTATGTATGTGTTGCTTCGATAGTACATTAATGAATTTAGAGTAATTTTTATATTTTTTTACAGTGGTTGATTCTGCTATTGAGCCCCGACTTCTAAAGGGGCTCATGCAGTACAGCTTTAGGACTGGAAACTTGATTGTCAAACGAGATGATAACTGTTATGGTTATTCATGGGAAATTGAATGGATACAAAAAGGAGGCGATAAAGATGAATTAGAAGTTGATGGATCTTCATTACAGGGAGTAAATGCCACTGTTGCAGTGAAGACATTGAGAGATGGTGGCTTATTATTATCGCCTATTCCAGCACAATACTTTCGAACTCCAGAAAAGAAAACACAGGTAAGGATTGCCTTTACTGCAAATATACTCCTTCAAGATAAATTCAGCTGTCCTTTAATTTGCCTTTGCTTTTCTGTAATTTTTCCAATAGACGGTTAAAATGACCAAAGGTTTTCGCTGAAACAGATTTTTTTGACGGTTTCCTACAAAGGCCGCTTCTCATTTTCAAAGGTTTCGGATGTCAAGGCTGGAACACAAACGATTCTCTGTAAAGGATTGGCTATGACAGCATCCAGACCAATATGTGAAGTACAATCAATTGTTAAAATCAACTGATGCATTTTAATTCATAAGAGACAAAAAAATCTTTTGGGAATTTTCTTTAAGCATTCCAACACCATAACCAATAGGTGTTTTACCTATGTTTTAGTCGTACGTGTTTTGTTTTTGAAAGGTCTTTTACAAATACAGCAAGTAAAAGGCTTGCCTAAAATAACAAATGTATGGTAAATGAGATGCTAGCTTTTGCTAGACTTTTAACATTGTCAGTCTTTACATTACATTATTTTTTCTGCATTTGATTTTTGAAATTTATTTTTATTAATTGATTAAAAAATTTTCTGCGCTAGTTTTATTTTCATCTTCGATATTTCCCTACAAAATTCAAAAAAGCTAGTCCCATAGGAAAACCAGTTTGCTGGATGATTTATTCACTGAATGAGAGGAGGAAATTGCAAAACTCATATTCGTATTCGAACTTGATCTAGATCCAAACCTCTCTATCAACTGACAAACAAATTTTTACTGAGGACGTCAACAATTGTATTGTATGTTTTTCAGTTAATTAGGTATGAAAATGGTATACAATATCAATGCACGAGAGCCTTGTATTTTTTAAATTTTAAAACTGAAAAACAGTAAGCAAAGAAGCATGATTTGAAATACGATGGGGAACATACTTCAAAATTAAGTTAAATGCGGAAAAATGGAAGAGATACCTTATCCAAACTATCAACTGTGGTGAACACAAGAGTGGATAAGGCATCAGAAGAAGTAAAAAAGGTACTTCGAGGTATTCTGGTTTTAGTGTTGATTGCATCATAACTTTAAGAAAATTAGGGGGAAACTAGTATATGATTTGCTCAAATAAACAGAAAGGTGACCAGATAGACTGGGGAGATTGCAGAGAAACTAAACTGTTAGAATATTGTCTAAAATTTATGGAACGGATATTAAATCATCCATTTGAGAAGATAATCGCCGCCTTAACCCTGACCTTAGGTCCTTCGGTATTTGTAGGACATCGGACAGCAAGACAGTGCCAGCGTACTCGATCCTCAGCCAGATTTTGGGTACATAAACTTTAGGCTTGCAGGTCATCTTAGAACAAAGCCTGCCATGTTCTCAGGGGCCTTGTTTCCTCCTTCCAACTGTAAATCTTCAAAACAGACCATAGTGAGCATGTCATCCATGTGATAGCCTCACTGCATGCCCTGGAAGCTTCCACACTTTTTCTTCGAGTATATTATGTAGCTCTTTTGATCTGTTCGTCTCAGAATTTCTCCTCTGGTTACTTTATCTCATCAGGATACGTCAAGCATCCTTCTCACATTCCACTGATGGAATGAGTCTAGTTTTTGCTGTGTTATTTTCCGTACTCTTCCATGTCTAACTGGAATACAATATCGTTTAGATGACTATCGGCATACATAACAGGATCTTAACATTGACAATACGTTGCCTCGATTTCCATAAGTGTGCCATCAATAGAAACATTGCCCTATTTCTTCCTAATCTATTGGGTATGTTTATTATCTCCTTGCCTTTGTCGGTTTCAAAGCTCCCAAAGTATGACAACTTNGACCATAGTGAGCATGTCATCCATGTGATAGCCTCACTGCATGCCCTGGAAGCTTCCACACTTTTTCTTCGAGTATATTATGTAGCTCTTTTGATCTGTTCGTCTCAGAATTTCTCCTCTGGTTACTTTATCTCATCAGGATACGTCAAGCATCCTTCTCACATTCCACTGATGGAATGAGTCTAGTTTTTGCTGTGTTATTTTCCGTACTCTTCCATGTCTAACTGGAATACAATATCGTTTAGATGACTATCGGCATACATAACAGGATCTTAACATTGACAATACGTTGCCTCGATTTCCATAAGTGTGCCATCAATAGAAACATTGCCCTATTTCTTCCTAATCTATTGGGTATGTTTATTATCTCCTTGCCTTTGTCGGTTTCAAAGCTCCCAAAGTATGAAAACTTTTGTGTCTTAAGTAGATCTGACAGTAATTTGTGGTTCTCGATTTTCTGTGATGTTCAATTTCTTGTTTTTGTCAGACTATAGCATCCTCAATTATCAATCTACCGGTCATTTCTTGACATATCTGGCTGCCTCTGGCCGCTAGGGAGATGTAGTTAGAAAAATCAAGATCTGACAGGTTTGAGTTACTCTTCCAGAGGATGTCGTCGCCTGACATTGTCCTGCTTATTACAAAGTCAATACGAAGGATGAATAGGGAGGAGGAGAGTATACAACCGTGTCTCACTCCAGAGATGAGTTTGAATTCCTGATTTGAGCCTTAAGCTGCTCTATCTCCATATTTTGTCTACTTGTACATGGAATCGATGATGGTATAGATTATTCTAGGAACACCTTACACTTCCAGCATTTTCTGGAGTGACTCACCTGTGTATGTATACTTCGGCGTAGATGGTTACCATAGCGACATAAAAAAATTCGGAAAAGAACAACCGGTACAGTTTTATAAGTTTACAGAGAATAAAAACAGTTCTACATGTTCGCGCACCTAAGAAACTGTATGATAAGTATAAAGAGGGCCATAATACTAGTACATTAGAAAAAGAAATGATCTTTATCATCTGGTTAGATTAGTGAAAGCAACCCACCAAAATCACCTTAATAGTGGTCAAAATTGTGCATATTCCGAGGAAGTTATTCAGCATCAACCTTGGATTTTACCAAAGTTTTCTTCTGAGAGCATGTCTGTCTGTGGCTATCCTAGATATGTTATATGAAGGAAGTTCTCTACGATTCAACAGTAATTTTAAGTAAATCACCGAAAGACTCAGCAAAAATGGGGTTTCTCAGGAGACAGTGGAAATACAAATCGATGAACCGTGACAAAAGTTGAAAAATTTTGCTTTAGTAGTACACGACAAACAAGGGTCCAGGAAAGTTAATGTGTAGCTGAGAAAAAGTTATATGGCCAGACCTGCACTAAGGACTAGTAGTATGAACATTACTAACGAATACAAAATGCCTGAAAAACCTAAGGTGAAAATGTCGAGAAAAATCAAAGATGGTATCTTTATAGACAGATAGAAAAGTAAGCCGATCCTAGCACAAAAGGAAGGTAAAGGTATCCTTAAGAGAGTAAGCAGTACAATCTCATTGGTATGAATATTATATCCAAATGCACGAGGGAAAAAAGTAAATAAGTCCTGAAAAATGGAAATCAGAGGTAGCCTGTCAGAAGAAAGATTTCATAAGTGGTTGACGAGACAGATTGAGAGCATATGCAGCCCAAATGAGTAAGAAAAGAGGATACGAGAAACAGGGGATATCCACAAGATGTAAGATAGAGAATTCTGGGCCTAACAACAAGGCTGGACAAAACGTAAGCTGATGAAATTAATAATGAATGCGATAATAGAGGGTATTTAAATAACTCCTACATATATATTTAGTTGTACCACTAAGTCTTAGTCCACTGCCCTTTCGTGTTTGTTTTCTAAGCAAACAACTGCAGCACAATTTTTATTTTATGGTGTCCAGCAAGAACACAGAGATAAATGAGAATGAAAAGAAACAAGACTTCCAAAATCATTCTTGAACAGATAGTTTTAGCAAGCCAAGCTTCCATGTGCTAGGTATGTGTTGATTTGTATGTAACTTCTAACTATAGGGATCTAGAGACAATTTGAATAGAGCGAAAGAAAGAGTGAGAGATAAAGCACAATAGATTGAAAGATAAATCTTTGCATAATTTATAGTGGTCATAATGCTGTGTCTTTTTTTCAGATTGTAATGCAGTGTAATTATAAATTACTGCAGCACTTTTTCCTTTTCTTTGCCACATTCTCTCTCTCTCTCAATACATCACCTAAACAAATTCGACGAAACTTAGCTACCTTAATACTTTTATTTTTTTATAGGTATTTGTGACAGTCAATGGAATTCCTTCAAGTTGTCTTAACAAGGGTTGTACTTTCGAGTATACAAGTACAAAAACGCCAAAAGTCGCTTCTGTTTCACCACCATCTGACCAAGTTATTAATAACAAAAGATGTAAACAGATTACAATTTCCGGAACTGGTTTTAGCAGTACTTTAAGCGACATTCGTGTATCTGTCGGAGAATCAATATGTGATGTTCTGTCATCTACACCAACCAGCATCAGTTGCTGTTTTGGTGGGTATTCGAATGATAAGCTATAAGATATAATGATATTTACTCTTGAAAAACACAGACTAAGAAAATAATTGTCTGAAATAAATTGTTTTTTAATGTCAATAAACACCCAAATCTCGTTAAGCATTATTTGTTATAAGACATTTTCTCATCAGTATCTACTTTAATACTGTATCCGAAAACATCAGTAAATAAAATATCTCTATTTAAATGATGTTGTTCTGACGAAGAATAAGTTGCGGAAAATATCTGCAGAGAGAATAAGCATATAGCATATATGCATATCCTAATGTCACAGTATTTACAGTAAATAATTTTAATTCATCAAGATTAGTGTTTTACAGGTGTTTAACCTTTTGTAAGCATTTTTCAAAAATGTACGTCGTTTATTAGGTCAGTATTGGCAGTAGTAATTAATTTGAATCAATTTCAAACTGACATTTTTATTGAAGTTTCCAAAGATGGCCAAGTTGTTGTTTGTCAGGCGCTTACATCCGCTAAATTTTATTTCCATCTATAAAGAATTGTAAATTACCCTATTGAGAATGCCTGAAAAAAAGGGATGTGCCTGTAAAGGTACACAGGTACAGAAAAATTGGATTTGAAATCTTAGTCGGTTTTACAAATATGATGTAAAATCCACAAAGGTTATGTTGCAGGAATCAACAAAGACGCAAACATTAAACAACAGTAGCCGATAGCAATTTTTCTATTAAAAGTTGCACCGTGTATCTGTAGTAATAAAAAAAGTAGTTCAGTAAAAAAAATAACGACTTTTTGGACCTTCAAAAAATTTTGGAACAGGGGAGATTATCTCCAGAGGACTGTTTTTGATGCAAAGTTATACGGTTAGAACTCCGCTCGATCTCCTGCACTTCTGTTCTTCTTACCTTTTGAGAGAAAATCTGCTCATGTTAGGTAGTTTGTTTTGTGACTGAAATGGATTTCTTATTTTCCTACTTACAGCTGAGTACATTGCAGGTAAGCATGCTGTCAACATTCACATTAAAGACTATGGATTTGCTGAGTCTTCAACAATGATCACGTAAGTAACATTTTATTCTATTTAATCTTCTTCTCCTTAAACTCTTGCAATAAGATTTAAAATTGAAATTAGCATGTGATTGTCTTTACTTTCAGCTTTTCAACTACTTCGTATCAATACAAGAAATGAAAGAAGTAGATCATCAGTGATTGGAATTATACCATTGTTGCCGTTTGTAAGAGTCTGAGTTAGTACCTAATACAGGCCCTTCAATAGAATCATTCTTAAGTTATCTATATTAAATGAAAGCATTTCACAACTTTCTCTGTAATCATCAATAAAACTATTAAAAATTCATAATTCAAAGAAAACTACATTTGATGTAACCTATTAGCCAATGCGGCGCTTATTAACAAAGTTTCGGTTTTTCTGTCCAGAATACGGACACAATTTGAAAAATTCGGCATCCTGATTACCCTATATAGAATTTCTCATACACACAAACCTTCTTCCTGTTGTTGAATGGTTAGTAAAGAATTCCAAAGTAAATATCAAAATTCTAAAAATGAGAAGGCCTGAAATTCTGGGAGAATTAAAAGTAGCGAAATCAACAATACCATATTCATTGTGTAAGTCAATAAGAAGAGACCCAAACGTACGAATTGAAAAATAGGTCTAAAGGAATTAAATTTAATCAATAATACACCATTGTTTTGTCTCTCTTTTGAAAATTACATCCTGAAAAATGTAAATGCAGACATTTTGGAAGTCTGCCAATAGGGTCTGGAAACATCTGTCAATGAAAAAGTTAGATCCGGCATAGTAAGGGTCAACAAAGTGATCATTTTCGCCACCATAATATAGCCTTGCTCCAGAGACCATACACGACACTTATCTATACGTTCCTTTCAGTTATGAGACCCCTCAGTTTCTCTATCTCTACCTATTTCACCTATGTAGGTTCTAAAACGCATCTTTAAAGCCTTTCAAAGATGCGTTTTAGAACCTACATAGAAAAATTGGGAAAGGTTATCCAGCCATTAGCATTTTTAGTCTTTGTAGGTCCTTTATCAGGCTCAAAAGTACCAGTGGTTCACTGATTGTTCTGGACAGCCTTTTTTCAAATCATTCCCCTGGATGGATTACCAAACCCTTAGCACCTTAACACATGTAGCCCAAGTCGGACCCTTACTGGGTATATTGCTTCTGGGTAAGTGGTAGGGGATCTTAAGCACTTGAAGTAATTAACTTTCTTTGGAGATCATCTGATTTTGATGTCGCACTTGGATTTTTAAGGGATAAGATTAGAAGTTCCTTTTTGTGGCAGTACATCTGCACACAATTATCAACATACGTTACTGAGTTTAGAAATTTGTAAGACTCTCGGTAAAATCAATACTCATTATACAAATAGCAGGGTATCTCCTATCTTCTTAGCAAATAGATCCTTTTTGTTATTAAGTTCCTGAAAATGAAGTAGAGTGTAATCACGAACCATCAAAAACAGGAATCAAAGATATCTTACTATAGTAGTCCACCAATTGTGTTAACTTAAACAAACAACACTGAACAACACAAATTTTGCCCCTGGAATGAAATTGTATGTTCCATGTGGTATTTGAGGTGCTGATTGCAAATCTGGGGTGTGTTTTGCTCTATCATGTGTAGTTTATTAGATTTAAACAGAAACTGTAAAATATATTCACAATAATCCATACTTTCGACCTAAAGTAGATCTAAACATGAATTTCAGTTACATCAATCTCATAAATTTTGTAATATTTAAAACATACATGAATAATATTTATTTTGTTAAAATAAGTTTATTTTCAAGTTCAAAAACCAAACAATACTTGGTCCGTGCAGTGTTAAGCTGTTAATGTAGAAAACCCATTGAGCCAGGCTCTGCTCTGTCAAGTCACTGACACTTTCTACTGTGTATCAGTGGTGTCATATGGGCTGTTAATTTATGAAACTGATAACACTAGAAAGATACTACAAATTTATGATAATTTCAAACAATCAAGTCGTAAAGAAACGGTTGAGATGTAAAATAAAGCATGTGTTTCAGTAAAAATAAATTACTTAGCCTTTACGCAATTTGCTGTATATTTTAAAAGAAGTAAAAATATATTTTTCAAATAACTTAAAAAGATGGTGTGGTAAAGCAAAAGGGTTTTCAGACTTGGATTCAATCCTACTACATTTGTCTAAAAATCGCATTTTCGTCAAAGAGGCAAACAAAGGGTTGAAATTTGTTGTTCAGTGTAATTCATTAAGCAAATATATTGTTAACTACGCCTTGACAATTTCTTTCTGCATGAGACAAAGGATCCTTTCATTGCTATACCAGTAGTTTGCTACAACAACTTGCGCAAGTATTAGTGCCAGTAGTAATGGGAATAGTAGAAGCAAAGACAGAAATAAAAATGGAAGGAGAGTAGTAGCAGAAACAGTAATGATAATAATATTTATTTTTTTAAATTTTTTTTCAAACTTCATGTTTTTTTTTGTCTAAAATCCTAAACAAAAAACATGATGCAATATCAACAGCACTAAAATACATATCAGTTTATCTAAGACAGTAAAATTCGTCTTGCAGTCCTGATACAGAGTGAATTGCTAACAAAGCTTAGTAAAATGTCAAAATTCCTTTTTCTAACCACGTTTTATTTCTTTGTGTATATAAATAGTATGAACACCGTAAGGCCGTTTCACTAACTTTATTAATCAGTCTATGAGTATTTATATTATGGCTTTTTAGAAAAGAGAAGAACAAGTCATTTTGCTTTGGCACAAATCCCAGTGAAGTAACTTC
>RDPX01000013.1:3207199-3210949 GCA_003991215.1 Morbakka virulenta | reverse complement strand
GTAGTAGCAGAAACAGTAATGATAATAATATTTATTTTTTTAAATTTTTTTTCAAACTTCATGTTTTTTTTGTCTAAAATCCTAAACAAAAAACATGATGCAATATCAACAGCACTAAAATACATATCAGTTTATCTAAGACAGTAAAATTCGTCTTGCAGTCCTGATACAGAGTGAATTGCTAACAAAGCTTAGTAAAATGTCAAAATTCCTTTTTCTAACCACGTTTTATTTCTTTGTGTATATAAATAGTATGAACACCGTAAGGCCGTTTCACTAACTTTATTAATCAGTCTATGAGTATTTATATTATGGCTTTTTAGAAAAGAGAAGAACAAGTCATTTTGCTTTGGCACAAATCCCAGTGAAGTAACTTCGACGTAAAATTTGGTTAAGTTCATGTTAATAATTAAATCGCTTTCGAGATGAGATAATAATAACAATAATAATAATAATAATAATAATAATAATAACAATAATAATAAAACTAGTTTCACAGTAATAATGGTGATAGCAGTTGCCATAAATTGCCGTCGTATAGTTGGGGGAAATTCAGAAATGATGGTATTTGTAAGAGTAGTTATAGCAGCAAATATGCCATTAACAACACTAACACCTGTCGCTGTAGTAGCAATATTGGTACAAGTAATTGATAATATAGTTAGGGTAGTGGCTAAAGTAGGAGAAGAAGGAGGAGTAACAGCAGAAATAGTAGTAGTATTAGTAGTAGCAACAACAGAAGTTAAAGCTAATAACATCCTTGGGAGCAATGGTAGCACCAATAACAGTAGTAGTAGAAAATGACGTTGATTTGCATTTTCAGCCTTCATTTTATGATGTACTTGTAATATTGTAAGCATATTTTTAGGGATTTGTTACACGTCTCTGCTATTCGGCCAACTAACGGAAGTATTAAGGGAGGAACTATTTTATCAATTTATGGTCATGGATTTGGGAAAAATGTTACAGTTCTGCTTGGAAGCAAAAGTTGTGAAGTAATCGAACTTACTAAAAGTAAGATTCAGTGCATTACACCAAGTCAGGAAGAAGCCACAGTAAATGTCCTGGTAAGCTTTACAATCAAATATTTAAACCCTGTTGTTTTTGGTTTTTGCGTTGAGACCTTTATTATCCAGTTAAATACCATTCTTATTCATTTATGTATGTATGTATGCTTGTATGTATGTATTGATTGATTGATTGCCGTGGAAAAAGAAAAGTTTTTTATAATTTTACAATATAAAGAAGTTACAATATTAAATGCAATTTGCATATACGTAAAGATCATGGCGTGTATATATATATATATATATATACATAAATATCATGGCGTGTTTCCTAACAGCTTTATATGGAGCTGAGTGAATATAAATGTTACTATCCTTGCATACTAATTCTCTCTCCGTATTCCCACATACACCACTGAAAAAACTCAAAACAATTTTTTACTCCTCTTTTTTATCTCGTTTCTTATTTTGTTTTAGCTTCCTTTTTTGAGTATATATATACATGGCTATGGCTTTGTTTATGTATTGCGTCTCGAGTCGTGTAAAATTTGTTTGTGATGTATAAGTTGTTTGTTTGTTTGTTGTTTTTTTAGGGGGGAGGTCGTGGGGTTTTTTATGTTATTATTTTGTCAAAATAGAAGTCTTATCATCTGGCTGTTTGGAGTTTACTCCAAATAATATATATATGTGTGTGGTGTGTGTGTACGCGTGTGTAATGGATTAATAAGCTAGTAAATCATTATATTCCCTCTTTAGAGGCACTCAGCTTGAAATTGCTGCTTGCCCAGTTGTCAGAATAAGCATGTGTAACATATACAAATATAAACGAAGACTTTTTTATCATTGAACTGAAAAAAGCTTTTTCCAATCTATAAAAAAATCATGCAAAAAGGCTGAATTGCTCCAAGAAGCAATGGGTACCAGACCCGCAAGCTATTTTGTTTCCTTATCATTTGGTAGCTATCATTTACAATAATTCTTTTTTTTTCCTTATCGCAGGTAGAAGTTAATGGTGAGATAAAAACATTACGAAGTATCTATCTTTACGAAAACTCCTACACTCCTACCATAACAGCTGCAAACTACTCAGAGTACAGCCTCTTTGTTGGAGGCGGAGAAATCATTAGGTTTAATGGTACAGATTTATTACCAGACAGTGTTTCTCCTTCAGTTTACATTGGAAAATTGCCATGCAATGTTACAGGATTCTCAGCTACATTTATATCATGTCGTACACCATCTTACCCACCAGGTCAATATAACGTACGTGTCATGATTCATGGAAAAGGAGCAGCTGTCTTTGCAGATGATTCGCTTAGAAATGTTTCATATTGTCTCCAGGCTAGTTTATTGATAAATAACATTGGCTCTTTAATGGGAGGAACAAAAATTGCTATTCATGGACACGGTTTTAGCAGCATCAAATATCATAATAAAGTTTCCATTGATGGGCGTGAATGCCAGATAACAGAAGCAAAGCCATGCTTGCTGGAATGCATCACTCCAAATATATCAAAAACACATTACATTGATAACTCAGGGATAAGACAAGGTAATATTGCATCTTAGCATTTTTCAATGATAAATGAAATTCAAAAACCCTGCAAAATCAAATAAAACCAGAAAATTGCTAATATTGGACCTAATTATTTAATACGTTCATGCATACAAATATGCATACATACATATCTACATATATACATTCATAAATGCTGATTGATCTTTCTTGACAGAAGATTTGCCATCACTTCAGTTTGTTATTGTGTGACCTTGCGCAAGTAGGTGACTTGAACCCAGATTTTGTCTTGCATGAACGTTCACAAATATGACAAACAAACTTTCACACTTTTGGAGCTGCATGGAGATGAGCTTCATTATAAGCCTCCGAATGTCTCGTTGGATTACTTTTGGATTTGCAGACTAGACCATAGGTAGAACAAAGATACATTGATGGACAAGGTTGCAACTTTTCCTTATAGAATTGTTGATCTTCCCGTTGATTGTATGACTTACGATAGTTCACTAGGTTCAGCTTTGGACAAAAAAAATCTGCTAAACAGTGCACTTCATTTCTTTCTTAATATCACCAGACACTGCACTTTCATCCTGCTTTCTTAGAGCATGTTTTAATACAGCATGACCAACACGTCATTCTTCAACTTATTTACAACCTTCCCTGATTTTTCTCCTCCATTGGAGACGGTCTACAGTTATCACTTCCCAATTATTCACATCGAACTTCAGGAGTATTAAATAAACTTTTTCTCTACTTGTGTTGTGGTAATTTTCCTTTAAACAGCTCACCATTCAACAAGTGTTTAGAGAGTCTTTCGTCTTGACACGGTGTCTAGTGCAGCGCATCTTATTCCGGATGATCCATATCTAAATGACGGGTGCTGTTGGATCGTATAGCGACAAAAGTATCAGGTGTGAAAGTATTTTAGTTGATGTTAGGGATTCTCTTAATACAATTTTGATGAAACCTTTCTAAAAGATTGAGATATCGCCTATATGTAGTCCACGTTTCTGATCCATATTACAAAGAAGTAAGGACATATGCTTTATAAAGACTTATCTTTGTCTTTTATGTAATTCCCTGATCTGACTATAGGCATTTCTCCAACTTTTCAAAAGCATAACTAGCTTTGGCTATGCTGTAATTTGTTTCAACATCCAGAGTGCAATCCCTGCTTATTGTACTACCAAGATAATCAAAACTATCAGTAACTATTCCATCTCTTCC
>RDPX01000013.1:3177199-3202199 GCA_003991215.1 Morbakka virulenta | reverse complement strand
TATCCAATCATGTAGGCAATGACCCAAAACAAAAGCCCCAAACAAGAAGGACAACAGGGCTACCCTTAATCTTTGCAAAAAGGCCGAGAATAGACGCATTATGTGATTAATACTTTTCTCTTTACCTCCAAAGGAATAACGAGCGTTAGCTTTTATTTCTGTTTTAGTGGAAATGGGTGTTTGATAGCTTTGTGGGAACAAGAGGTGGTGTTTTTCAGACCTTAGAAGAAAACTCTAAAGTACCTGATCCAAAAGGTTTTCGAGTCCCTACCACATCAAATAATGGTAAATTTTCCTATGTATTCAATAAACCTGGAAACTACTACTACACAAGTGGAACAACTTATTTTCATAATTTGCTGTCCTTTGAAGGAACAATATTGGTGAGAAAATGCAACTCGCATTTTGGAAAAGTAAGAGTCACTGTAAAAGGTAGGATTTTTTGTTTGCCAAGGTTGCTTATTTTTCTGTCATATTCTCAACCTTGGACGAAGAATTCTTAGTTTTAAGGACCGTAATTCACGATCATTTTGTTTGTGTAGTACATTACACAAACAAAATCTTTTTATACCAAGAGCATTTCTATTATCCATTCGAATCTTCCAGAATCCCCTGATGTATTTACTTCATCGCCTTGTACCCTCCACGCGTGTCGATTGATGGACGGAGAGATATCCAGGACCATGAGTGAATAGTCAATATAAGTCCATACAGCCAGAAAAGGTTTGGCCAATTATAAAGGACTGCAAAGAATTAAATTACACGCACCTTCTTTTCTGCCTTTTTTAAAATTGTAGAATTCTTTGTCTGATCTTTTCTCTTAGTGGCCCAAAGTGTCTAAACAGCTAGGTTTGTGATGCTCTTATCATGACATACTTAGGACTACTAGAAATACTAGAAATTGATTCCCTTTCCCTTTGATTGAAGGGAAAGGGAATCTATTTCTATTATCTATCAGAAGACATATTGCCACAGCATGTGCAAGATTACAATTATGCTGTTGATCACCTTATATCGTCTGCATATTGTTGATCTATTTCAATAGATCAACAATATGCAGATGATATAAGCTGATCAACAAGAGTGAAAGAAAGAGCAGATATGATAAAAAAGAAAACACCGGGGAAGCTGAAGAATATTGTATAAAAAGAAAAGGAGAAGAAAACTGGAAAAAATGTAAATACTTAGGAACAGCACTGGACACAGTTGAAGACATAAAAAGAAGAAAACAATTATCAATGGCATCCTTCAATCAGTACAAACACATGCGAACATCAAAGAAGATACCCCTGAAAACAAGAATAAGACTATTTGAAACAAATATAAGGAGCATATTCATGTACAATAGCGAATTATGGACAATGACAAAAGAAATGGAAAAAGAAATAGATGTGTTTCAAAGAAAGTTACTGAGATCAATTGTTAAGATCAAATGGTCATACAAGATCAGCAACAAGTACGAAAGGACAAAGCAAAAAAGATGGTCAAAAAGAATAAAAGTGAGAAGCATTCAATGGCTGGGACATCTATTGAGACTGCCAGAAAAAAGTCCAGCAAAAATAGCATTGAAAGAAAGTCTCAAGCCACAGAAAAAACAAAGTGGCAAACCTAAGATAACATGGGTAGCTATGATGAACAACAACGTAAAAGAAGCAAACTTGAAAATGGGAACAGAGGAAATAGAAGAAGCGGCAAGAGATAGAAAATGCTGGAGAGACATTACACGTGTGATAGAGGCTGCGATGTCGACCAACAATGAATAGCGTGACGGATGATGATGATGATGATTCCCTTTGATTTCAAGAAACTATAATTATTATTAAATGATAGAACAATGGGTCCATTTAATTTTTGAAAGGGTAAAAATAATAAATACAATATGTCCTTTATTTTATTTGGAATGCCATAAATGCAATTCTTACAGTAAATTTCGACACATTGTTTAATAATTATGAGAACTGGCAAAGAGACAGTAAACAAGATATTAAAGTAAACAATATTAACTTAGAAGACGTTGACAACTTCAAAAATCTTTGAATAATCAAAACAAATGACATTAGCTCCAAACAAGAGACCAGAACACGCATTGGTGCAGCGAAGTCAAAAATGTTAGTCTTGAATCACTTGTGGACTGATAGAAATTTAAAAAGTCACACTGAAAATGAGAGTAGTAAAAACATTCATAAGGCGAATAGTTTTTTTGATGCAGAAGGATGAACTATAAAAGCAACAGATCAAAACCCAATACCTGGTACAGAGATGTGTTTGTGGAGACTTATTGATATATATCAATAAGTCTGACAGGATCCCACACTAACTTCTTAAGCTGTGCTTGCTCCGGCAACATGGCCTGAGAGTTATGTCTCAGAAACTCTGTGCTGCACTGATGAACCCACAAAGGGCGAAACAGTACTGTCTGTAGCTTGAGTATATTGNAACAAATGACATTAGCTCCAAACAAGAGACCAGAACACGCATTGGTGCAGCGAAGTCAAAAATGTTAGTGTTGAATCACTTGTGGACTGATAGAAATTTTAAAAGTCACACTGAAAATGAGAGTAGTAAAAGCATTCATAAGGCGAATAGTTTTTTTGATGCAGAAGGATGAACGTCTGACAGGATCCCACACTAACTTCTTAAGCTGTGCTTGCTCCGGCAACATGGCCTGAGAGTTATGTCTCAGAAACTAAACTCTGTGCTGCACTGATGAACCCACAAAGGGCGAAACAGTACTGTCTGTAGCTTGAGTATATTGATATATATATATATATAAGTTATACTCAATACTGAACCAACTCCACTATATTAAAACAACTTAAAACCACACCCATTATATTACAGCACATTCTAAAGCGAAAGCTCTTTCCTTAGTTATCGGTGCAAAAAAGGAGATTGCCCATTAACAAAAAATTCCTCCAAGGAAAGTTAGAGGGGAAGAAAAGTAAAGAAAGCCCTGGGATTGAGTACTTTAGCAACATCAGAAAATGGACAAGAATGACAACACAAGAAATTTACTGTGCAGTTAAAAGCTGAAAGATATGGGGTAATACATCAAAACGGTCGGCCAAAGTTCAGCAAATGAGATGCTGCTTAGCTGATGATGATGGTGATGATGATGATGATAGTTGTAGTGGTTAATAGAAAAGTCTAGCGACAGTGGTCAAAAATCTACCAAATAATTATTTCTCTTGTTATAAAAAAACTCCAGAAAAGCCCCAACACCTGTTAGCCTTTGCGAAAATCAAAAACAACCATAAATATTTTTAAAAAAATTAAATCTGTTCTTTTAATTTGATTTAGAAAAACCAGTGATGGTAATTGTTAACTAAATAAGTAGCTTTCCTACTTTCAACATGTACTGGGTAAAATTACAATTGCTTGTTGAGGTGAAATTAGAAGAAAAATGACAGAGCTTTATGGATAGGTTTTAGAACAAACTTATCCATTTCAGAAGATTCGATCACTTTTATGAATACAATGAATCTTGGGTGAACCCTGTATATTAATATTAATATTAAGGGCCAGTTTAAAGAACAAAATTTTAAAGATATGAGAGCAAGAAAACCATTTTTTGTCAAGCATAAAAGAAATTTTTGTCCATTTGGAGCTTTAGATGTAAATGTGTTTCTTCAATATCTTGGGCGAGACCTTTCACTCTGTCTTTTTCCTTCCTATCTCTTTCCAGCAGCCCAGTCACACTACTTGGAAGATCTTTGGTAACTTTTAGAATGAGTAACCTTTTTATCAAGCACTCACCTACCTAATCTAAATCTTGTGATTTAATAATGGTCACATTTTAACTGCTCTCGGCTATCCCAAATTCTCTCTTAAAATGTTCCATATTCAAATATTTTAGAAGCTGGTCTTCTCGCAGATCAGACGGTTCGTCGCACAAAAATACCGATTATCTTTATTTGGTGAATTAAAAATATAAAAAACACAAAAAACGTATCGTAGACCATCCTTGTGATTCAGAACTGTTTCTCAATTATTTAAGTCACTCATCCAATGAAAGGGGTCCAGATAGATCCTGTACTGCATATCACTTCTCAGATATTTATCGCTTTGCCCAGAAAGAATGAAAGATTTATGTTTCTAACCAAACACAATTGCATGTAATGCAAATGTAACTTCAGGGTCCATTTAAATGAAATAACCAGTTTGTTCAAAAGGTCGACAAAACACTACAGTCTCATATAAGGCAAGAGGACATACAGGAAACTTTTGAAAAAAGAATCGCTCTGGCTCAAAATACAACACTGCTTCATGTCGGTCTGAATATGTTTCAAAAAACAACCCTGAAACAAACTTTGAATAACAGTATAAATAGAACAGAGTAAAAAATATTTTGAAAATCAAAATAGAAGCATATTTCCATAACAATTCATTGACATTGACTCAATTACGCCTCTTTAAGCCTTTTTTTAAAAATATATTACTGATCTTTTTTGAAATAAGCAATATCTTAATTTTTTAAATATATTTTAAATATTTTTACACCGTGGTAGTGCAAAATACTGATATTACTCCATAAGCAAATGATTTCAATTTAGAATATTGATTACTTGAGATATATCTATTCATATTAATAACACATTTTTACACAAAAATAGTTTATAAGACTATCAAAGCTCTAATTTCCAAAAGTTTACAAAATTAATTAAACTAAAATTGCAAGTCAACCCTGCAAAATGAGGTTTGAAATTATTATTGACTCCTTATCTTATTAGCTTACTTGCTTCCTTATTGAGCTCTCTGTATGGTTTATTGAAGTACGAATGTGTTCAATATACTTTTTGGTATGGTCAATCTCTTACTCCTTGTCTTTTTATATCTTTTGTAATATTAGGAGCAGTCTTTTGATTATGTATTCAGGTACAAATCCAATAATTTTAAAGACTATTGAGATATAACATATATAATAGTGATTTTAAAAAACATAGTGTTTATACTCTGTTTCGACATATGTGTTTTAACCTAATGCAGATTGTTGTTTTCAGAATTAAAGATTTTTGGAACCTACTCAATTTTTCAATAAAATTAATTTTTTTAATTGGATATTTGTTCTTCATTTGAAAAATTTCTAGATTTTTTTGACCTGCAAGCTATATTATTATGTTTTGTTTATAACGTTATAATAACCTTTTTATTTAATAGGGACTACCAGTAATAACCTCTGTTGCTTGTTCCAATGATTATTCAATCTCATTATGGACTGTAAGTATAATCTTGTGCAGCACGAAAAAGAAGATGGGATGCAGTTAAATGACCTCCATTCAAAACTAACTCCAGAAATGCAGTTAATATAGATTTTGGGTGTCTGAAATGCATATGGCCACTAATGGTCATTAGGATTACCGGCAGCTCAGCTTGTAAACCATGATACCTTCCAAAAATACCTCATCATTTCCAAAAGAATGCTACACACTCATAGTCGCTCAGTTAGTATTTCCCCATACTCAACAGTAATACGATCGACATTTCAATTATTGTTTAAGATGACATCTTTAATTTTTCTAGGTATTGAAGCATTGTACAATGAAAGCTGTTTGAGGAATAACAGTTCGACAGTGAATTTACATCATCAAAGATCGCTTGTTAATTGGACATGTAAAGTATCCAAAAGCGGACTCTTCAAGAATGAAACAGTACTAAAGTCTAAAACTCTGCTTCATTTGAAAGGAAATAGTTCAGATGCCTGGAATTTGTAATGGCACAGAGCCAACAGCATTCATTGCTGGGTGCAAACTAAAGACCGATTCCTGTCAAGATAGTAAACTCACATTCCTGTACACACATTGCTATACTCCTGTAGTTGATGTGATACATACAACAAAGATTGATGCAGCTACTGAGGTCATTTTAAATGGAAAAGGATTCAGCAAATACCCTTGTTTTAACAAAGTACATATCGGAAAACACATATGTAATGTTGTGAAGAGTACAAGCACAGAAATTGTATGTAAATTGAACCCGTCTACAAAACCACCAGTTTTTACTTATCTGCCTATTACAGTCTTTGTTTCAAATCGGGGCAATGGTCTTCTTGCTATGGACTTTATTTATCATTTTGCTATGATCTATCCTGCAGTCACACAGTTTTATCCCAAAGAAGGATCCCAAAATGGTGGTACATTAATATGTTTCCAAGGAAGCGGATTTAGGTCAGGCCTTGACGTATCTATTGGCATTAAGAAGTGCGCTTTACAATCAGTAACTTATACTGAATTGTGTTGTGTCACATCATCCTACAGTTCACAGCCTGTAGTAAATAAAAAGGAGCGGATATTGATTACTTGGAATGGATTAGAAGTTCTTTTTAAACTTCGTTCTAAAAATTCTACCGACTGTTTCTTTACTTATAAGGGTTCTGACGTGCCTACTATAACTTCTATTACTCCAATCGTGCTAGACTCATCTACCGAACAAATTATTTTGAATGGACAAAATCTAAATGGAACACACATCAACGTAACTATAGGAACTTCTGCATGCAGAATCATTTTTAATAATAGCACTTGTATACAGTGCTTGCCTGAACCGATTCCAGCCGGGGACAATTTGCTCAAAGTACTTGTGCGACCTCTCGGAGCTGCCTATATTCAAGGCTCAAATATTATTCAAGGTAAAAAGGTCTTGAAAAGAGTAACTGCTAGTTTTGGCAGCATATATGGTGGAACAGAAATAGCTCTCAGCGGTTATGGCTTCAAAGCAGGACCTGTCAAAAGCAACTTGCTAACTAGAGTTACCGTAGGAGGAAAGCTCGCAATACTAACAGGATTCTACATAAGCCCTACTCGAATTACATGCAGGACTCCACCCGGGGATGGTCTGCAACCGATTGTAGTAACATCGAACGGGCAACTATTTCCTACGATACTGTTTAATTATACCAGGGTATACACCCCAATTATAGACATCCTATCATTCACTCGTGGATATTCTGGAATGATACTTACTCTAAATGTCAGCAACTTTGGAAACGGTACAAAAGGTGTTTCTGTGTATATTCAAGAAAGGAAATGCAGTATTTATTCTGTTACCCATAAGCGGATACAGATAACTCTACCCTGTTTTCCAAGTGGTAACGTCTCAGTAAGTGGGAAGGTTGAAGGGAAAGGAAATTCCAACCAACTACCTTTCAAATATCAGCTCCGTTTGCTTTCTTCATACCCGAGTATCAGTGGTTATGGTGGTGGCATTAAGGTAAACATTACAGGAAATGGTTTCGGTGGTGTAGATCACGCCGTTGTGACAATATGTGAACGTCCATGCAAAGTAGAGTCCTTTACGTGTACAGATAGTTTTGAAATACTTACATGTGAGTCCCCGCCATATTTTGTTCGTAGTGAATATATTGGAGAGAATGTAACTTGCAACGTCAGAGTACAGACAGCGAGTGGTGATAGTTATGTATTAAAGAACTCCTACACATACGTAAAATCTTTAACTTCAGTAGTGTTTTCTGTCAGTCCAAGACGTGGTGGTACCGGGGGTGGTGTGTTGTTAACATTAGATGGAAGTCGTCTCAAAAGCGAAGGGAATACGACTGTCACTATAGATGACATACCTTGTGATGTTCAAACAGTAAATTATAGCCACGTGACCTGTGTCACTCGACCTAGCCCACTGACAAGACAGTCTAAGGTCAAAGTAGAAGTTAATGGAAATGGAATGGCCCTTACGAATGAGAATATTACTTTCAATTATGTTGACTTATGGTCTTCCAAGTATTCATGGGGTGGAAACAACCCACCGAAAGCAGGCAAGTTTTTAAATTTTCATGTAACTAAAAAGTTTCAAACAGAGTAAAAATTATTATTTTATTCTGTAGGTAGGATCACGTCCTAACGATTTTATTTTCGTTTGCTTTTGTTAAGCTGTGTAAGTGGAAAAATATTTTAAAGCAGGTCTATTTATATTAATTTGAAAAGAACCAACCTTCTTTTATTCAGTCTTTCTTTACAGGTTTTCAAGCTCTCTCATTATATGCAGTTAAACACAAGCAATTATCTGTTTTTGTCTTGTTTTTGTTCTTAACAGACAATTTTATGGTCCTTTTAAAATATTTGTTGCCTCCTACTTTCACAATTTTCGAATGTTTGTTTGAATTATGATTTGCTGGGGCGAGGATGAGTTACAAACTTTCACCACTGGAGCCTTTTCTGTACCAGTAGATTGGACATTGGACATTAGTGCTCCAAAATGCAGTAGGATGATTTGATTGGCACAATATTGATATGAATCGTGCCCAGATCTCTTCGATTAAATGTATTGTCGGTGGTGGTTTTTTCTAACTTTTTGTGGCACTCCACATTTGCCTGCTTCACTTTTATGAGACTGGTGAACTCACACACGAGCAGGGTCAAAACTTGAACTTTGGCCATAACTGGAAGGGACGACTTTGCGCTGGGTATCTGAATTTAAAATAAGTTAGATTAGAGAATTTGGAATGGTAAAAAAGTCAAAAATATGGGTGCAACGAAATGGAAATAGTGCCAATGGCTGTCATGGAAATTGCTTTGCTAACTGAGTTAAGGCTGCTTGTACTTAAGCAGATCGTTTTGAAAACCGTATCTTTCATTTGAAGGTTCATCCCTAGAATAGTGATATAAAGTGGTTTCTGCGTTCCTATCGTTGGAGATGCAACATCAATCAAAGATAGGAAACTGGGAACAAGCGCCTATAACACAATTAGTAAACCATTTGGCATGACAGCCATTGCCACTACTTCTAGTTCGTTGCACTTGTTTTTTCACTTTTTTACAGTATCGGTTTATGAAATTTAATTAGTATATGTGTGGTTATATGTATTTATGTATCGAAATAGAAGCAAAGATCAGCAACTTTGCATTGTTTAATTTGTATATCAGGTACTTTGCAGACCTCTCCCTAACATACTTATGTTGTGATAAGATTTCTGAGGTCGCTGCCAGGGTTTGCAATAGGGGATCACTTGGACCCTTTGATAAAGACAGAGTCTAAAAATCAAAAGTTGAAAAATAAATGTGATAAGGGAAAGTAGAAAGCTCGCATTTGGTGTCAGTGTACTTTACAGCCCTGTTATCAGATATAGGCTTGGTTATTTTTCAATACCACCATCAAAGGGGACTAAAAAGTAGATCTCGAAGAGCTTGGATTTTTTTAATGATTCTTTTCTAGTATGAGACTAAAGGAAGTGACACTTTTAAAAATTTGATCCCATATAGATTATGAAGCAATCTACTCATCTTATGAAGCAATCTACTCACTTTTAAAAAAATACAAAAAAGAGACGAATGCAAATCACTTGGTTTTGTTAAGTTCAGCTCTTAAGTAGACTTTTTTGTACATAGCCTGAAAATTTTCAATGAGAAAACACAGTGGAAAATAACAAAATTTTGATAAGGAAAATGCAATTACAAAATCGTAAATCATCAAAAGCACTTGAAATTCAAATAGCTGCCTTTTTTATTGCTGCATATTTTCTTCCACAGTAACTAGGAAGCTCTCGTCAAGGTCACACGATCCCAATTCAAGTTAACTATTTTTTATTTATTCTTAGGGAAAATAAAAGAATAGCCGTCTTTAACTTTCTATTTACTGGTATGGAGAACAATTAATAGATAAAATTCTGTTGAGGAAAATTTGATTAGAAATCGTTTACTAACATTTTGGCAGATATTTTTGTTTCTCACCTCGGTTTTTCTAATTTGTTAATGGGTCTCATTTTTAACAGCTTTGGGTATGTTAGAGCATTCGATCCTCTATTGAACTTCAATAGGTTTCATTGAACTCTGTAGTAAATTTACCACTCGAGAGGGATTTGGGTGTGTAAATTTACAAGAAATGAGATTCATTTCTACAACGTCTTCCTTCAACTAGATCTTCCTGTCTTTTATCATTTAGGAGATTTTGTCGTCATCCCTAAAGGAAATGTTATGGTACTTGACACCGACACACCGGTTCTTAAAATGTTGTTAATAAAGGGAGGAACATTTATGTTTGATGATACAAAAGATATTCATTTACAAGCTGAATACATATTGATTACGAATAATGGAACGTTACGTATTGGATCTAAGGAGCTACCTTATCAACATAAAGCAATAATAACAATACATGGCCACGTAAGATCAACTGAGTTACCGATTTACGGTGCAAAAACAATAGCAGTCAGACATGGATCTTTTCAGGTATACGGTAAACACATCCCTCATACGTGGGCATATCTAAGCGAGACTGTAACAGTAGGATCAACAACCATAAAAATTAAGCAACCTGCAACTGGATGGAATATAGGGGACCAAATTGTTATAGCTGCCACAGGAAAAATTCCCTGGCAAAATGAGGTAGTTAATATAACAGGTGTTCGAGATGGTGGCAAGACGTTGGACATATATCCTCCAATTCAGTATACACACGTATCTATTAATCAAACACTTTGTGAGCAGTTCTACGAATTTAGAGGTGAAGTTGGACTTCTGACAAGAAATGTGGTCATTAGAGGATCAGTGGAAGAAATATGGGACGATGACCTTCCAAACTGTCCAACAGAATTCGATTCAATGCCCTGGAAAACCGAAAAATGTTCTAATAGTAGGTCTGCCAACGAGCAAGACAGCAGTAAGTTTGGGGTGCATATTATGATTCACAGTGGAATGAAACAACAAAATCGAGCTTGGGCACACTTTGATCACGTTGAAATAACGCACTGTGGCCAGGCCTTTCGATCAGGAAGATACCCAATTCATTTTCATTTGGAGGGCCTAGTCACACAGTCCTACATAAATGGGTGTGCAATTCATAACAGTTTCAATGGAGCGGTAACAATGCATGGTGTAGATGGCCTTCGAGTGGAAAGAAATGTCTTTTATAATATTCTAGGTAAGTGACTTATTGTGCTTTTTTCATTATTGAAGACAATTTTTGAAATCTTGCTCCTGGTACTTACTTTTACTTGTTTCTTCTCAGCCACTCTCAAATGCCTTAAAGCCCCTCATCCTTTCATAAGTTTCTTTTAATAAATGTAAGCCCTTACTGTTCGTTTATGTTGTGCGATAGGGAAGAATCCAGGTTTATGAAGAAAAACCTATACCAAAAAAAAATTAAATAGGCAATTGAGAGAAAAACAATTTTATGAAAGATATTGCTGTGTGTTACACAACAATAATCATATTCTTAAAATATATTGCCAAATATACATATTTGTGTGCGTGTGTGTATGTGGAAAAGGAGTGACATTTTTCTCTAGAGACCTTCTCTGTTGTGCTAAAATAGTTTTTATTCCCTTACTGAACACAGCGGCTTTTCCAGCCCAGCAATTTTCAATAAAAGATTATGACGATCTTTTTTAAATCAATTCATCCTATGTCTTTTCCTTTTAGGTAATGCTGTTTTCATGAAAAATGGTATTGAAAAGGATAACGTTCTGCAATACAATCTGGGTGTCTTCATTAAACCAAGCTCAACCTTAAATGTAGATGTTACGCCAGCAATATTTAGAATAACAAATCCAAACAACATTGTGCAGCATAATGCAGCTGCAGGAGGAAGCCATTTTGGTTTCTGGTATCAAATGGATGAACACCCTAGTGGGCTGAGCTTTACAACAAATATTTGTCCAAGGTAAAAATCGATCTTGTTTGTGAAAAATAAATATTTGATTGAACACAAATTCTACACATATATTCTTTTACAAAGGAAACTAATGAATGCGGGAGGGAGCCAGGTAGACAGAAGTAAAGAGAGCAGAGCATATGACACACACTTCACAGAATGGAATGCCCACAGAGCTAGAGAGAAAGAAAAAATTCGCTATTTTAAAGACTACCGCATTTTCCATGAATAATTTGCTTATATTTCTGGCCTATTTTTTACTTCTAAATTTTTAATTCTATATTTTGATCCAAACTTATTTTAAGATGTATAGTATGCGACAACTGCAAGAATTCGAGTACAGGTAAAGGTAACTGTGTAAGGTATGGTCAGTAAGAACTTTTTCGATTTAAGACTTCTCTGGGAGTCAAGGGGGAGAACACAAAGAACGTAAAGGGGTACCAAAGAAGCAAATGAATTCTCTCAGTTGTCATGCCAGATTAGCAGGCCTTATATTATTAAATAAACTCTAAATTCTAAATTAAGTTCAGTTTCGTATTTTTTAATGATTTATGATGATTGGTTTAAATTTTATTTTTAATAGGTTTTTGACACCAAATTCTAAAAACAAGAGTTAATTACTTTTACAATAAATTCGTCCTTAAAAGTCCATTATGTATTTTTTGGAATTTAGCTAGAGATAGAGATATTGTTACAAAAATGATTGAGATGGCAAATATTAATAGTAATAATAATAATAACAACCAGGAGGCCTATGAGAATGGTGATGTTAATGATTTCCATGATTAGACGATTATAAGATCTTTAATGAGGATGGAGAAAATGATCATAAAATGAATTTTAATAGGATAGACTTTGACAACCAGCGAGTCAAAATTTGCAAAAATGACCAAACAAAATGAAAAATTTGACAATTCTTATTACTTAAAAAAGCCTTATATATCTTTTTGTATATCTCTTTTTAGAAATATTCCCTTGCGAAAATTTTACAATAACAGTGCACACTCATTTGGACGATATGGACTATGGGTATTTCCTGCCTACCACCCTCAAGAATCAGGATCTTGCTTAGAGAATAAATCATTCCCTGCTTTATTTGTTGAATTTATTTCTTGGAATAATATGAAAGGTCTTGAAGTGGCGAAGGGTGGTGCTATTAGAATTGTCAATGGTATATACTCTGATAATGATCTTACTGGTATTAAAATATCTAAAACAACAGCAAGTGGTGCAAAGTGGGGTGATGTTATGATTATTGGTACTTGTATTGTGGGTCAAAGCAAATTGCAAACCTATAACAAGTTAATAGTAAGCACCCATCGCAGTTGCACTGTGCATGGACTCGATACACCAGAAACGCCACGGTTGACTGTTGCGAACACAACATTTCAAAATTTTGAAGAAAGTGGGTGTTCTATTGTCGGGATATGCTCTGAATGCTTGGTTTTTCAAGGTGGGTTTACAACAAAGTTTTTAGGTATACGACGATTAAATGCATCTCGTATCATAGGATTTCAATGGCATCATCAAGCAGTTTTAGAAGATCTTGACGGATCTTTGAGTGGAATTGGTCCAGGGTCCCTAGTTCCTAAAATGGATACTTTGAGCAGAGAATACTGTCACGAAAATAGTATGGCAAGTCTGGGATCAGTAAAAGGAGCCTTTTGCACAAAGGATATCAGGTTTCTTCGCTTGGCATTCAACAACATTCGTCCAATTTCTCTAGAAACCAAAAATGCAGTAATTAGTAATAAATATGGCAATGTTACTATTCCTTGGAAATGGATAGGCCTCACTCATTATAAAAGTTGGACTGGCCTTGTTGCTGCAGGTGATAACATAACAATAAGTTTTCCAAGCATGCCCTATTTTATAAATATATCATACAAAGCAGAATTATCGGAAATGCGTCCTTTCGATTATTTGTATGTCACTCATAAATTTGAGAAGCGTCCAGACCATTTTCAAACAGTAGACAAAACCCGTGCTGGCATTGTTTCTCTTCCGGATAAAATAAACAGTTCCCATGGTGATTGGCATTTCAATAATCAACAAAATTTGTTTACATATATATGGAAGGGTAACCTAAATAAAGACTACGTTACGCAGTCCGTAGCATTTCAAGTATACCGGTGTTATTATTATAAATGTGTACAACCAACAAAAGCACCAGCTCTTCCACCCCCAACAGTTAACGAAACAAAGAAGTGGAGTAATCCCAAATCTTGGGAGGGTACGTCAGAAGGCTGGGGTGGGTATAGCAATATTCTTCCAAAGGATGGGGATAATGTAATGATATTATCAATATGGTATATACTTCTTGATATTTCAACGCCGAAATTAGATCGTTTATATATTTATGGAGTGCTAGAACTAGACCCAGATAAAAGCCATTCTATTACAGCTAACTTAATATACTTAGGATTTAGTAATGGTGTTAAAGGAAGCCTTGTCATTGGCACAAAAGAAAGACCCATGCTCAATAACGTTTTCATTACTCTACGTGGTAGCCATTCAACACCAGATACAATAACAACAAACAAAATAGCCGGGGGTGCAAAGGCCATTATAATTGATGGTGGAAAACTCCAGATGTTTGGAAAGCCTCGAAAAATATCCTTTACACAATTATCTGCAACTGAAAACCAAAATAGCACTTCCTTATCACTACAAGAACCCGTTGACTGGGTTCCTGGAGATGTTATTGGCATTTCAACAAGCTCATTCCAACCAGATGAAAGAGAAATGCATACGATTGTTGCCAAATCTTCTGACAACAAAACTATAACTCTAGCAAAACCACTACAGTACAGACATATCGGTGGAAAGTACACTATTGGCAGGTATTCTATAATGCTTGCTGCTAATGTTGCTTTACTTACAAGAAATATAATAATTCAAGGAGCAGACGATCCTCCTGATTCTCTTAGCAAGGACCTCTTTGGTTGTAGAGTCCTCGTAACATCTGCAAGTAATCGAGGACAGACTATACCTGGAGAAGCTAAGCTATCAAATGTCCAGTTTAAGCACTGTGGGCAACTTGGATGGAATGAAGACTACGATCCAAGGTAATTGATATGAAAAGAGTAACTACTTTTATTGGTATAAGTTTATTTATCATTTATTTCTTTTACACTTGTACAAAATTATATTATGACATTAGTAAGTCCTATCTTTCGTGTTAGGCGTTTTACTACGTTTTTCCTGTTTCTGTTCTTTTGATATTTGGCAAATTCGGTAAATTT
Organism: Morbakka virulenta; assembly: GCA_003991215.1. Taxonomy (NCBI): domain Eukaryota; kingdom Metazoa; phylum Cnidaria; class Cubozoa; order Carybdeida; family Carukiidae; genus Morbakka; species Morbakka virulenta. The sequence goes on along the minus strand of RDPX01000013.1, from coordinate 3,187,356 downwards.
GATAATGATAATATTGACGAATTAGCGCCATGGTGCTTATTATTCCGAGTGACCCAACCGAATGAGGACTTCTTCAAACAGTCAAAATTTGCTTATGTACTGTACAGTTAGGCCCTGAAATATCTACCCTCACGAAGTTCCAAAAAGGTACTTGTAATTGTCTGACTGGTCAGAATTTTGCACAATTTTGCTCAGAAGGGTGATATTACATTATTAACTTTTAGTTTCTGATCAGTCGGAGAACTACAAGCACCTTTTTGGAACTTCGTGAAGGTGGAAATTTCCTGCAACAGTCACACGGAGAAGGAAATATTTGTTGATTTTATCTCGATCTGATAGTGTTGTTCAGCTCATAGGATTTTATGTACTCAGAATGTTTTGCTATAAATTTTCTTACGAACACACACAAATCGTTTCCATGGTAACATTTGGCTGCTGTTTTTTTAATTTAACTATCCTTAAAACTCTCTGTATATTTAACCTATATATTAAGTATTATATACTATTACATATTAAACCCAAACATGAAGCAGTTACACCCAAACATTATCTTAATCATCATAACTGGGAAGCATTATCAAAACTTATTTCATCACACTCCTTATTCATTGTCATATCGCAGTATCCAAGGTCCAGGTACCGTAATGCCTCGAATAAGCGATCCCCGTATAAGTGCCCCCATATAAGCATCCTCCCGAATAAGTGCTCCCTAGAGGTCAAATTATTAAATAAGCGCCCACTCTTCAACCTTCAGAAACGGGCGCTTATTCGAATTTTCAGAAAAATATAAGCGGAAGACAGTTCAAAATAGATTGAACAAACAACAAAGTTTCATCATCATTTTTATTTTATACAATTTATCATCATCATACCATGGAAACTTTTAAAAAATTGGTTCAGGTATTGCTTTGAGTTTATCAAACAATACTTTGGCAAATTTCTGATAGTTTGTCACTGCCGTGTATTTGTCTGGAACCACAAAACCAATTTCTCTTTTTCTTTTGCCCACCACAACTGCTTTTAGTCCTGTTCTTTTCTCACTNTAAATAAGCGCCCACTCTTCAACCTTCAGAAACGGGAGCTTATTCGAATTTTCAGAAAAATATAAGCGGAAGACAGTTCAAAATAGATTGAACAAACAACAAAGTTTCATCATCATTTTTATTTTATACAATTTATCATCATCATACCATGGAAACTTTTAAAAAATTGGTTCAGGTATTGCTTTGAGTTTATCAAACAATACTTTGGCAAATTTCTGATAGTTTGTCACTGCCGTGTATTTGGCTGGAACCACAAAACCAATTTCTCTTTTTCTTTTGCCCACCACAACTGCTTTTAGTCCTGTTCTTTTCTCACTATCGGTGGTGAGAAAAAAAAAAGAGTCGCGATAACTCTATAGGAACATGTCCTACTAAGACATGTTCGCCATCTGCAAGCTTATAAACGCCAAACGCACGTTTATCATATGTTCGTGCTTCATCCCATGTGTCAGGTTTGCATAATAGTTTCTCTCCAATGATTGGTGACCAACAATCTTTGTAAATGTGATGACCTCGAATAGGGCAAGTAAACTCAACTTTGTACATCATTTGATATTTTGGAAGCGTGGCACTTGATCGCACCATCTTACCATTCAAACCACCAGAAAATATCGAGAAGAAATGAGGGCATTGCAATGTAAAACAAAATTATCACGAGAATTCGAACGTGATTTTCAAACACGACTTTCGAATGAACACATGGAAAACAAAAGCTAAACCTTGTGTATATTAAATTAAGATGGCGAGCGAGGAAGATCTTAACGATGTGCTTAGTACTTCAAACAAAGGGGAAACTCTTCGAAGTTTCACTGCATCATTCAAAGTGATTCCTAAAAAAGTTTTGCAGCTCGACATTTCAACATTGATAGGAGAATGGTAGCTCGATGGGTCAACAATCGCAATCTAATCCAGGCGCAAACAACACAAAATCACGGAAACGAGAAGAAAATTCTCTCTGGAGGGGAAAGAAAACTATTGAGCCAGAAACTAGAAAACGTGGTGTTGGAGTGGGTTTTAGATCGACAGCAAAAAGGACTGCGAGTATCTCGAACTCTCATCAGAAGAAAGGCACTGCTTTTGTTTAGGGAGATGGGAGATACATCTGAATGAGATTTTTCTGCAAGCAAAGGATGGTGCAAAACGTTCATGATAAGATATGGGCTGTCCTTGACAAGAAAAACATCTCAAAAAGAGCAAGACATCGTCATAGCCAAGCTTGTGGCGTAGGTTTTACGAATTCGGAGGTTAAGGCTGCAACACAATTATGCCATTAATAACATTAATACGATGGACGTAACTCCTGTTTGATGTGACATGGTTTCAACTTCTACAGTCGACCAAAAAGGATCCAAAGATGTCCATTTGAAGTCAAAGGGGCATGAAAAATGTCGTGTCTCAGTTTGTTTAACAGCCAAAGCAAATGGCGAAAAAATGAAGCCGTTTATCGTTTTCAAAGGAGCGAAGAAAGATGTAGAAAAATTAAACAAAGAATTTGGTGGAAAATGTGTGGTCATGTCTTCATCTAACGGGTGAATGAATACCGAATTGACAAGCAAGTGGATAAACAATGTTCTTGGAACTTTCTTCTTCGAGAGACGTTTATTGCCTTGGCATACTTACTCCTGTCACATTGAAGAATCTCACTATGAATCTCCCATTCGTTAAAGCGCAAAATATTGACGCGATTTTGGTGCCAGAAGGGTGCACACGTTATATCCAAGCACCGGATGTGTTTTGGAATAAACCTTTCAAGCAGTATTGTACCGAATTCTACGACGAATGGCTCACTTCCAAAGGATTAAATGAGTAAACAGATTGTAAGCAGGCAATTTTAAAGCACCCCCGAGAAAAGAAGTGGTTCAGTGGATTCCAAAATCCTAGGAAAAGTGGACCAAGGAAATGATTCGAGATTCCTTTGTTTCTTGTGCAGTGACTTGTGTTACTGATGGAAGCTAAGATGACGACATTACTTATTTCAAGGAGGGGAAGCTTTGTCACAAAGGCCGTAAAATGTTGGAGACACAAATTATGAATCCAAGAGAAATTGACACAACTAGTGTTAACAAAAATAATTTTAAAAACATGAGAAACTGACAAAAAAATCTATTTTGAAGAAATCTAACATACCACAAGTTAAGACGCGAGTAAGCAATAAACAATCTGCTGATGCCCAACAAATGAAAACAAAATAGTTAACACTGAAGAAAACAATACACACAAAACTGACTCACCATAAACTAAAGAAATTAATGCAAAAAAACCCTACGAAAAAGACTAAAGCGGGAAAAAATTAATATGTAAGAAGATAAAAGGCATCACTGCAGTGCATTCATGTCACCTCCCTAACTGGAAACCCGAGAAGAGTTTTTGGAGAAGAATCTTCCTGACTAAACATGATATTTCTTAAATTTCATTAATGAATCGTTTATATATATAATGCACATTTTTTATAATACTCCTTCACTAAACATTCTGTATTATGTATGAAGCATTAAACATCTTCCATTAAGACCGGGTAGTAAGAATAGTGTGGAGAAATGTCATGTAAATTATTTGGCAATTTATCTCATTAAATATATACGTTTTGAAATAAGCGAATCAACAAAACATGTTATTTCCTGGTACAAAAAATCTCATTGTGCTTCAATTATGTTACTATACTGTTTACAATAACATCGGTGTGAATTAACTTAACCTCAATAATTTCGTCGTTTATTTTGTTGATTATGAACCCAATGTCAACACCAAAGTGTTCAGTTTGTCTTCACGAGTATCAGCTTAAGATTGAAAATCATTTTATCAAACAATTTTCTCATAGGAATTTTTACTTATAGCTAGTAGTTTCCAATTCAAAGTCACATTGAAGTGTTCGTTCTCCTTATTTAATTGATGTCAATTCGATTATCGTATAATGATCTCTATTTCGTATCTGCATTTTTTAGGTTTGCTTTATCATTTTTGAATTTGAAAAATAATGGAAATCAATCTCATGTCAGAGATTGTACTTTCACCTACAACCAAGCAACTGCTATTGGCATATTTGATTCCAGTAAAATATCCGTAATGAATAATATTATATATGAAGCTATTGGATCAGGCATACGGGTTAGAAGTGGAGGTAATATCCTTGTTGGAAATCTCTTGATGTATATCAGGGCTTCTGGATTTGTCAAAGATCCTAACCCAGTCTTCGATCCATACTGGGAAGGTGCTTTCGATATTCAAGTAGTCTTAGACGACATTGTTCTTGAAAACAATGTTGTTGCTGGTGTTGATAAAATTGGATTTCTGATTGGTGGAGAAAAATGTACAGCAGTCGGAAATCAATTAAAATGGAAGGGCAACCAGGTGTTTGGAGCAGCTCACGGAGTTCATGTTCCTTATCGTGGTAGGCTTTTGTTTCTGTTTTATTTCTTGATAATATTAGGGAGTTTAATAGATTGTGACATTCGAAAGCCAAATTCATTTTGTAGTTTGACAGTATAGACTAAATATACTCCAATCCATAGCATATTTAGTATTTCTTCAAACATGCAATCCAGGTAGAAAACGTTGTAGTATATAAATATTTACAAAATAAAGATTTCAATTATAAATTTTTTATTTTGTGTATTTATTGGTTGGTCTAAAAATCTTGATAAGTTTATTATGTAGAGAGAATAAACAACAAAATAAAAATCTTTACAGGCAATGTATGTATGAAATGGTCGAAACAGAGTGCTCTTTCACTACTTGCAACAAGGATTTGATATTTCACTGAAGATTTTACTTTTTCTTAACAATCACTTGCAATTAATTTTTTACGTCATCATACATGCTATTATCTCAATCACTGGGAACAATTTCAATTGTATTGTCAAAGTTTGCGTTTACTATTGCAATTACAGGGTGTAATTATTGTGGGTGATAAATACAGTCTCGTTTACAAATCTTAATTTTCTGTCATTGTATCTTCCTTCTGCAGTCTATAAAGTGCCTTTCAGATAACACAGAACCATCTTGTAATACAGAGAAAAGGAGATGGGGTAAAGTGGGAAAGAAACAGAATTCAAACTTTACCAAGCAATTAGTCTGAGGGACTTCGGATTATCATGCAGATGGAAGATCCAAGCTAAAAAGTGATGCTGGAATAGAACAGTGTGAATTTACCAAGTGAAAAAGAACTGCCAATGCAATGGACACATCCCAAATGATCTGAGAGAAAGTTGGCAATGTGTCCATCACATTTGCAGTTTAACGATGATGATGATGATGATGATGATGACAATGGTGGTAAAAATGACGATTTTTCTATTTATATAAGTTTAGTCGGTACAAAATAAACAGAAATGATGAATGGTTGAAAGGTTTTTGTGAAACAATATGCCTTTAGAGATTTAATTTTGCATTTATTTTTTATCATTTTAAGGAACGCAGCCAAACTGTGTGAAAGTTTCAGGATTCACAGTGTGGAAAGCATACGACTTTGGTATATTTGCTTATCCTGGAACAACAGTAATTGTGTCAGATTGCATTGTTGGTGAAAGTGGGAATGGTCTTGCTCTGTATGCATACGGTCCACCTGCCCTCAGTCACCGTACCTCTAATAAATATATAAAAGTACAAGACTCGCTCATTTTTGGCATAAGTCCTTATTATGACTGTAAAGCTGATAGCAAAATTCCTTTCATCGCTACCAGGAAGACAACTCATAATGCTCTCCGACCAAAAGGTATTGTTAAACATGTTAAAATAACCTTCACAACAAAAAATGATGTTATTTTGAAAAGGAAGTATCCAAACATTTTATCAAGATTTAAACGACCCCAAACAATTTTTTATGGGAAGGATAGGCAAATCTGACTTTCGTTTACTGGGAGATTCCCAATTATTATTATTATTGCCCTCTACCTATACATCTGTCTTTCTGTCAACCTGTCTATGTCTTTTCCCAACCATCGATTTATTTTCCGATCCATCTATTGATACCTTATCTATCAACAATTTTTCTGAGTAATAACCTATTCATTAGTAAATTTATCTATTTAATATTTTTTTCAAACTGCAGAATTGAATTGATACGGAAATATTTTCACGTGGATTGCTTTAGATCTATTCTCAGAAAATATTAGAACACATAACGAAACATAGGCATGAAAATTAATGCTTTCTTTACAATTTCTATACAGACTGCTAATCATCTGGGATGTCTCTCCATCTCTGTATCGACAGTTCCACAGCTCTATAAAAGCTCATTTTTTAAACCCATCTATGAAAACTCCAACAATGTTTAAGAACCTCTGATAAACTCTGTATGTCAATAAGCCTGCAAAATACATTTGTAGCATTATTTAATGCCTGGTGATCGAAATGTAGTGAACCTATAATAATAATATCTAGGGTTTTTTTTCATGCGTACTCTTTGTTTTGGTATGTTATTTATATATACATATATATACGCATTATATATTATACTATCTTTAAAACTAAATTACAACAGTTTAGAGTTAAATTGGTTATTTTAAAAGTTTGCTTAGACTTCAAAATCGAGACTTCTGCTATCAAATCCTCTCGTTCTACTTTGGTAAGTGAACAATAATTTCAGCTGGTGTCTTTTTCACAAGACAATCTTAGAAGATACCAGTGATCGAGAAGAAAAAATTACGCCTTTAAAAAAATCTGTCCTGTGATCCTAACTTTATTTCTGGCTTATTTCCCTACCCATAAACAAAATCAGAAAATAGAACTATACTATACTATTTTTAACTCTATTCGGTATTCCACACTTTTACTTTTCCCAATGTTTATATATATATATTAATGTTTATATATTTATATTATAGAAGAGACAAAGGAAGGAATAACATGCTAGTCAAAATAGATGGAAAGTACGCAGTTCTTTCTGGAATAATATGCAAACAGTCAAGCTTAATTCTCTCGCTGGAAGAAGAACGCCATTTGACCATGTGTGACTTGTCTCTGGCGTATATTTACGTGTCTTATTAAAACAGTACGGCAGATAATGCAAACATCTGTGAATAGTCAGTTTATGACTAAGTAACGAAAGATAAAGTGAAAAGAGAGATTATGGAGCATTTAAACAAATGCAGTCAATTTCTTCAAAGTAAATAGTTTTCAACACTACATAAATTATGTTTTTTCAGATGTAAAGTTTGAAAGTCAAAAGCTTGCAGGTCCTTTCAGCAGTAAAATGAAAAACAAAATAATTTCTTTACAAAATTTTCCACATTTATGTTTTCGCTTGACAAAACGTCTGGGGTACAATACTTGCGCTAAGCTCACAAAATTATAGACTTACGAATTCCCCAATGCCATGACCACCCAAAAACTACAATTTGTCTTGAATGGTGTTGCCGGATGATTTACTTATCACTGTTTTACTTTACATGAAACATGGTCTAGCATATTCACTTTTCTGTTCACAGGTAGCTTTGTTGGTGCAATGATCAGTTTCTTTACATCCTGGCCATCAACTGGACCTGTACAGCCTTGGGACGCAGCACTCAATAACCCAGCAATCAATGGAAAGACATTTTATGAAAACGTAACATTTGCTAATTTCAAAAAAGATTCTTGTGGAAGAATTCACAGGGTGCTAAAAACAAATCCCAGAATGGGAGATATTAACCACCCTTTGTACTTAAAACAGATTTCATTCATTGATGTTGACTATAAGTACAAACTCTGGGTAGATCGACCAACTACAAACTGGATCAATCCAGCTGATTGCGTTGATATGGATTGCGATGCTCTTCGAAAAGTACTTATTGTAAACAAAGATGGTACTTTTTTTGGCAACAGAGCACAATCAGCAATTTCGATGTCAGAGTATCAATATAATGGAGATCGGAGATTTGGCTTAGGTGAGAGAGTTTTTCCTTATTATTAGAGCTGTAGTCATTACCTCCAATAAATTTGGTACTGACGAATATTAATCAAGTTAAAGAATTAGGCACGTAAACCTTGTATACACATTATCCCCTAACCTTGCCCACATTTTCCCTCCCATCTATGTACGCATATGTCTCTGTCTTTTTCTTTTCTCTTTCGATCCATTTTGACAAGAGAATAAAGCTTAATACTAATCGATTTGATAACTGTTGTAATTATCTTTTAATGTATAAACTTTGTTGGATTCTTTTTTGACTTGTAGGTCGAATTTGCTCGAATATCTTGGTGGGGTTGCATAGAGAAGGAGCAGATAGAAAAATATCCCAAACAATATGATTTCTCTGGCTCCCCAAGAATCCAATTTAAGTTGCAAATCATTGTAATACTCCTAATATTGACTTTAATATTATTGTCTCTTTTCACAGGGGACTTCCGCATACCAAAAACAATGCTGAGAAAATCAGATGGTAGCAAAATTGATGCCACTGTCAAATACCCAAATAAAGGCATTGTACGTGGGACAGAAACCACATCATTTTGCGAATACGCAGAAAATTGGAATGTATACACTTGTACAAATATAACACACGTTATGTGTGTGATTGAAAGTCTTGATGATGATACAGAAAGCAGACGTGTATCACCTGTTGCAGTTGCTGCAAATGGTTACATAGATTTAATTAATGGCCCAATGGATCATGGCTGGTGCAATGGTTATACATGTCAAGAGAGAATTTCAACTTTTTATTCGCTCTTGGCTACGAGGACGACTTACGAAGTGTTCTTTACCAACTACAACCCACAGAACACACGACTCCACTTGCTTAATGCTGAAAGCGACGATGTTGTTCTTGTTTCAATATATTATGCAAAGCCCCAGAGACTAGATATCTATAAACAAGGTAAGTACTATATTTATTCCTCTTGAGCTCATCTATTTTAACACCTCGATATATGGGATGACGTAACAGTTAGAGCAACTGCAGAATTGCAATTAGTTGGCTCCAGGAAAGGAATCCCAAAAAGAAATTTCTCTATCCTTTAAAAATGAATTTCATTACATCCAACATTGGGCACATTTTCAAAAAGAGCTTAAATAAAATAAATGAATAAATAAATACCAATTCATATAAGAGGCTGGGCAGCCTGGTTTACTGATAAGTGGGTTTTTAAGAATCTTGTAGCAATTCTCTGTTATCCAGGCAAAAATAATTTGTTCATGAAAGTGGAAAATTTTTAGATGTATTCTCCTCAATCAAGATTGAATTTTTTACTTATAAATAGAATCAAACAAATTTTACAGTACTTTAGCTTTTAAAGTATACACTTTAATATAAAGACTTAAGAATGGGGCTTGTAAAATAAATTCTTATTTTCTTTTACTTTAACCCCACTTTTAATGCGATGGATCTACCCTCATAAGGCACTTCCCATTCTAATATTGAGAAAGTTTATGGCCACATATTTCTTATTACACCATTAAATAATTTATTTCAATAGTTTTTTCCCCTCTGGAAATCGAAAATGAAGTGTACCTTTTACTGTGCAATTGTACGATCATTTAGCTTCACATAAAATCATTTTTTTAGCCATAAAATTTATTTGTACACAGGGCAAGAAATATAGCCAAGGAGCCCCCCAATGCTGCAATAAATTCCATTTTGAAAATATTGCCCTAACGCATAAAATGATAAGTAAAGGAAATTACTCTTACATTAGTCGGTCTCAAAATCCAATATAAAAGACTGTTGGAGTTCCACTGATGCGAGTTCAACAATCCCTCACGATCTTCTTCTGTCATTGCAAGCGTGTGGAAATCACTAAATCTCATATCTCGCTACTTCTTTCTTTTGTCCTTCAGTCTCTTCTTCTTTCTGCCCTTCTTTGTGTTGCCTTGTATCACCTAGTACGGCTCTTGACCTTTCATAGACAGTGTGAAAAGTGTGAAAGTCATTATAACATAATGCTCTCTCTCTGTCTGTCTGTCTCTCTCTCTCTCTCCCTCTCTCTCTCTCTCTTTCTCTCTCTCTCTCTCTCTCTCTCTCTCTCTATCTATCTCTCTATCTATCTCTCTATCTATCTATCAATCTATCTCTCTATCTCTGCCTGTCTGTCTGTGTGTGTGTGTGTGTGTCTCTTTCTGTTTGTCTCTCTATCTATCTATCTATCTATCTCTCTCTCTTCCTCTCTCTAGGCACCAACCAATCATGACCGTAGCTTGTC
>RDPX01000013.1:3036550-3176770 GCA_003991215.1 Morbakka virulenta | reverse complement strand
CTCTCTGTCTGTCTGTCTCTCTCTCTCTCTCCCTCTCTCTCTCTCTCTTTCTCTCTCTCTCTCTCTCTCTCTCTCTCTCTCTATCTATCTCTCTATCTATCTCTCTATCTATCTATCAATCTATCTCTCTATCTCTGCCTGTCTGTCTGTGTGTGTGTGTGTGTGTCTCTTTCTGTTTGTCTCTCTATCTATCTATCTATCTATCTATCTATCTATCTCTCTCTCTTCCTCTCTCTAGGCACCAAACCAATCATGACCGTAGATTGTCATGATCCACCAATTTCTGCGATCTCTTGTAATATGTAACATTGCTTTGTTTCCGCTGCATTATGCCATTGATGGTAACATCATTTGCTTTTTTCATATTCATAAATGCATCTTTTGCCATACCTATCCACCTTTTGATATCCCTGTCACAACGTCCATCAGATGTTATCCAGCTTATAAGATAGCTGAAACTTTTACTTGCTCAATGACTTTTGTTATTCTTTAAGTATACATAGTAGAAGAACTTCTTTTCTTGGAGGTAATTGTGCATTCTGTCTTTATTCAGTTAATAGAGAGGCCTTTTGGAGCATTCCAGTAGAGGTTTGTAACAGCTCTGAGGTGTTTTTATCTAAAAGTAGTGAGATTAGTATCTCGAATAATATTTCTTGCTGTACTTTGGCAAAAGCCTTACAGTAATCTATAAACCACAAATATAGATCTTGTTGCTCTTGAATTGATCGTTCTTACAAGTATTCTTAGCAGTACTATTGTAATTGATCCAAGTTTTTAAAATGTCAGTCGATATTCAATCCGAATCATAAAATAAAGCTTGGAAAGGAGTGGAGTTAAAACATGTTTTCTTGAAATTAAAAAGAAGTTACTATTTCCTTCTTTCTTTTTGACAATTTTATCTACAGTGAATAAGAAAGGCCGCTTCTTTATCTATATGTATAAAAGTGAGTATGTTTGTTTGTTTGAAGTAAATTTATGAGAAAACTACTAAACCAAGGAAGCTGAAATTTGGATATTGAGTCTATTTTTGTCCGGGGGAGTATATGAGATATAAAAGTCTGACCTTGGGGGTCATATTCTGGGGAATTAAGGGGCGGCTAATCCCATTTTCAAGACGAAGGCCTCCAGTCAAAAATTTAAATAAAAATAAAAATATAAAAAGTTCAAGATTATTTTTCATAAATAAATTCCAAAACAAAAATAAAACAACATTAAAACTTTTTTTGAAATTAAGAAAGTTTATTTACTATAAAGTAATCTCCTTTACCGTACAAGTTCTCGGTAGCATAGTGGTGAGTATACCCGCCTGCAACGCGAGAGACCAGGGTTCGATTCCTTGCCAGGGAGGACTTTCCTTTTAATCTATCTTTAATCTTCTTTTTTTTTGCCAATGTATTCCCATAGCATTTTTTATTTGAAGTTCTAACATTATCTTTCGTAAGATTGCCAAAGTTTAAATTAACTATTATTTCTATACCACACTCCAAGTGTCAAGGTAGTTGCAGTTCTTTGAACTGAAATGGTCTACCATCACATTTCTAATCGAGCAGTACAATTATCTTGATAGGGCCTTTTTAGCCTACTACTGTGAATTGCACTTTTTTACCCAAGCAAGTCCGGGTTCTTCTGCTAATTGAATTAATAATCTAAAGGTTAAATACATAAAAAAGTGAAAATTACAAAACCCAGATGTTAATTATGATAGGTATATTAGTCATACGTCTTCAGATTATTTGTTATGTTGATGTCCTATAAAATATCTACTAAGTAGTGTTTTTTATGTTATCAATTTTAGTGTCGTTAAAATGTCACACTGATCTGAGCCACTACTAGGATATTGTTTGATGTCTATGATGTTGCATTGTTTTCAGTGACGATTAAACGTCTTGATAAACTGAGCTTTAGTTCCATTCAAAAGAAAACAAAATGATGAGGGTATTTTATGAAAATTAATTCCTTTAATCCCTTTTTTTTTCAGATGTAGTATTTAGCATACTCCATTTGCTCTAGTTATCCATTAACCCTAAAACTCTTTATATTGGTATAGGTTTAACGTGTAATTTATATATATATATACATATATATTTTTAAAGGATTACTGGTATAATAGATATTAATGAAACTACACCAATAAAACAAACAAAAACAACTTTGAGCTACCAAAGGTTCTATAACCAAATAAAGAATTTACACCTGAAGAAATTACATGTAAAATAAAGTCACATTGGAATGATAACTTGCACCACCAACCTCGTTTACTTCTATATAATCACCCGTACAATACTAATATATAACTATTATTTTGTCCAACGTTAAGTTAAACCCTGTTACTGTTTCTGTAAATAACCAATTTTCGTAAAAAATGTGTAATTGTTTCCAAACCAAATGATGCCTCAAGTCCCGAAGCTTCTCATTACCTACTTCGAGATCATATCATCGTCCACACTCACATCTGAAGATTTATTTTATTCTTACGGGATAATCTGGTGATGGTGCAGATGGCTCAGGTGTTTCACAATCGATGTCATTGGAGGAAGATGTTATTGGACGTGGTTGTTTCACTATGCATCCAGCCAAACCTCGAGGAGTAATTTCATCATCATCTGTATCATTTCCAATGATTAAATAACCAGTGTGCTGAAAACATCGATATCTCGAATCCTTGCATTGATCTGAACGAAGTTTCTTGTATGCTTTCCCAACCCAGTTTTGTATTCAGCTTCTTTTCTGAGTTTTTCAGCCAGATATCAGTATTTTCGTATCTTCCAAGCCACTGCTGCTCTTCATGATCTCTTTACATTTTCAAGAGTTGTCCAAATCCAGAACCTACAGGTTGCCATATGCCAGTGGCATTGTGACCTCCATACCAAGCCATTCCACCAAGATTTTTCACATCAGATTTAAATAATTCATTTAATGTCCTTCCAAGTTACCATAAAACAGCATTATCTTGTTCAAGTGACTAGCAGTTGGCTTCATTGTTCCTTTCACCCAATCTATACAGAACTCGGTATCTGCTTAAGCTTTGTTAGTCAATATACATCAAAATCCTTGTCATAGGCTACTTTTTCATTAGGTAAAATTTTGCATTCTGTTCCACAAAAGCACAGCAATGTGGATCTTATCACTAATGCGACTCAAACATACCTGAAGGATACACTTTCGCTTTTCAAAACCATTACCAGGGTTGCTTATTGACACTTTATGGCAACGTCGATGTTTTTTGAAACGTTAACTTTATAGGTCGTTTTACAACCAATTACAGTTGACAGAGAAATATCAGCAACATTAAACCCTTTGTTCAGGCTTAAATCGTCCCCATTTTGTTATGGAAATTGGTTTATCACTTCCTGTTTTGATTAGCCTTACTCTAAATGTACAATGAGTTTCTTCAAGGAAGGAGCAAATGATTCTTTGTGTACACGGCTCTTTCTTGCTTGATCCTATATTTTGTGATAAAATTTATAACAACACTTTTTGGTACTCTTTTGGAATTAGGATTGAGTAATCTTTTAATTTTATTTGCTTTTGTTTATAGATATGCAAACGACACTTGGTTACCCTTTAAACGCGCAAAAAGAGCCTTATTAATTAAAGAACAAATATTTTACTATGTTGTTTCTGCCACGATTTTGCTTCAGCAATTTTCCATGTTTAGATGAAGCTACGTCAATAATAGCTTTGCGATCTCTATTTCATTTTAATATAAGTGATATACCAATTCTACTGTCAAATGTAACACTCCTAATTTACTTCCACCCAACTTTTTGATAATTCTCATTTAAACGTCAAGTCGTATTTTGTACGTTTATCAGCTCCCGTTCTTCCATTTTTATAACAGGTGGACTCTGAATGTTTTGTCTCTAGTTTTTCAACTTAAGGAACCAAATAATTAACAATGGGCGTAACTTCTTTTTCATCCGTAAGCTGCAAATTTTCGAAAACAATATACAAACTGTTATCACCAGCTTTTCCCGGAAGTTTTTTATACGCCCAAGTTTTGTGGAAAGATAAACTTTGTTTTTGTTAGAATAATGTTCACATCCATCATATTTAGAAACTCCTCTTTCATCTTTGACAAAATCTGGTTAATGAATGCTATAGTTGGACTGCTATGTGATATAGTTTTTTCTAAATCCCAACTTGAGTAATTTGACTGCTTACTCTTGATATTTTGATAATAGAATTCTAACAGTCTTAAATACGACTTTTCAAAAGTTGCGCACGTACATTACAAAATATTAACGCATGACAATTAAGACAACTCTTTTTGGTTGTACACTGGATAATGACTGCTACCATTGGTAATGTTAATGGCAATTTTTGCATTGACTTCTGACATGGTCACTTACATGAGATTGAACAAAAACGATTAAATTAAATATTGGAAGGTTTTCTCTACATCGGTCTACGAATTAGAGAACAAAAAAGGAAAATTACAGTTATTTTATTTTTTCATGACTATATTGAAATATTATAAGTAAAAAATACGGATGCAAAGTTTAAAGAACATTTGCTAAAACACCAGCATTAGAGCAAATATCTTTGTGAATCCGGGGTAAGAACTCTCCGTTAGATTAGAAGTTTGATTTTTACTTTAGATTCCCTCCCCGATTTTCTAGTGGGATCGATTCTATTTGCTTTCTCCAGTATATTCTGCCTGTCATATTGTTTCTGATTTTTAAATGCCGTCCGAATTAAATTTTTTATTGTAGTATTTTCCGAAAATGCAGTGAAAATAGGGAAAATCCATAAATTTCAATTTGTGTGTAGGAAATCGTACAATTGACAAGATATTTCTGTTGAATGAAACTGTGCACTGAATTGAAAATTACTATTATTTCCCACTATTAGGTGTTTACATCTATCCTACGAATACGGTTTTAAAGAACGGAGACTATGATTTGATCCCCAAAGATACAGCTAATCCAAATCAATTTGCTCCAAGATTTGATGATATCACAGGAGGTGGAGCCAATTACTTTGACAGAGACTTTAAGAAACTTTACGTTTTGTTAAAAGGAGGTGAAATAATAACAATCAAAACATCAATGGTGATTCAGGTAGTTCTTTACTTTTATTTCTTTCTTAATGCAATTTAAAGGTAAAAGGAACAGCGCAAAGAGAATAAAGAGACACAAACAAGTGTGGCAGGGATGAAGAAAACAAGCAAAGAAATTAGCAGTTTATTTATTGTGATCATTGAAATAAACAATAAATATAAATAACGTAATATTCTTATTTTATATAAATATTTTATATAAAATAAGAATATTAGAAAGTAGGAACTAGATTTGATAAGGAAGCCAAGATATATAGTCTTTTGCATCTACGATACTTCTTTTTGAATTCTGGAAATCACTATTTTAATCGAATTATTACCTAACTAAAGCTAGTTTGTTTCGTAAAAATGAGATAAAAGCACTATTTATTTATAATAACTATTTATCAACAGAGGTTTTTGTTTGGATTTTAGGCCACTTCAAAAATCTTCTTTCCTTGACTAGCCTTCACACATAGGTATTGGTTAGTCATATGACATTAGCCTGTAAGGTTGATTTTTAAGTATCCTTGATGCATTTTGACAAAGATAAATACATTTCAGTGTATTGATATAACCTTAAAGACATGTAACACAAGTGAGGTAGTGTTGGGAAATGCCCCTATGCAGATTGTGGTTTCTTGAAGGCCCAGCATGCACCACCCTTTTTAAGTACTTAAACACTACCCAATTTGAGTTCTCAACCAAATCATTGTTACAGGTTCCTATTACCAGGAGATCATAATAGGATAATGTGGTATGTAACATCTTTCTCTTCTTTTTCATAGATAACGCTTGGGATTGGAAGCATTGCTGTAGGAGAGAACGAGTTCTTTGAAAAGAACATTATAAGAAATTTGGCTGCATTATTAGGAATTCCTGCCTCAAAGATTCGTGTTATGAATGTCGTGAGGGCATCTAGAAGACGTAAGAAAAGGGAATCTGTTTCAAAAATCCAGGTGAATAGACAATGCTAAGTCAAGTTTTGTCTCGTCTTAAGATGAAATGAAAAGTAAATAAACATTAGTTTGTGCGTTCCATGAGAAAGGAATTTTGAATTTATACATTTGTTTTATGCTAGTCTTTAAAAAATTTGTAGTAATCTTCATTTTATGTGGGAAAAGACCTTATGGCTCAAAGATTTTTGTTGTATAAAATTGGGGCAAGGTTATTTGCAAGTTTTTCACCTTATTGAATAATGTATTTTTTACTCTTTTTCATTATATCAGAATCATAGGAAAGACTCCCACTCTATAAAGAACGGTGTATTTTACATGAATAGGATTATCATAAATACAAAGGTTAAATTTGAAAACTGAATATTCAACAATCTATAATAAAGCAATTAAGAACACATTTGAAATACATAATCTAAATTCATATACATGTCATTTTTATTAAATTTTCTAGCCTTTTTTCTTGCCTCAGCACACCTGATAGCCAAATTTTTCCGAACTTCATTCGTGCTATTTTAAAGAGAATTTTAAGAATACTTTTTTTTAAATCTGTATTTTCCAGTGCCTGACGTGCAAAGAAAAAACCCTCAGACGTATCGTGGTAGCTAAAAAAAAGGGCTTCAGATCATCGGAGACACCTGACAACCTCTTTCATTAGCTTAGAGAAGCTTATAGGGTTTAAGTACTAAATCATAGGGTTTTAAAGTGAGTATAACGAATAGAGGCCAGCCTGATATCTGCATTAGATTCCTGCACAGCAAGTGAGATGCTTTACTCCTTTGCTTTAGTGAATTGAGGGTCTTTAGACAGTGACAAAATTAAAAGTCGAGCAAAGAATCTCTATGATTAGTTACTCAAGTTAACTTCAACACCAGTATTATAAGTATATCCCCGCTTATAAAATTTTAAACTTTTAAACCTAAAAGCTTTGTTGTCCAATGTGCTACTCTCATCAGGGACAGGTATAGTTATGAAAATTAATACAACCCAGATCCCTCCAAAAGTTAAAATAAAGAGGTCTCTAGCTTTTTCTACGGGAAATAACTGTCTGTACAATGCATTTACTTATGTAATTACTTTGCTTTTTATGAATTTAGATTGAAATTGGGGATCCACCTCACAATACAACTCAGTCATCAACAAATACTACAACCAGTTCTGAAGGTAAGCTTCTAAAAAAACTGGTTTCTATAAGAACCATGAGTTGGGATACAAAAACCCTTTATGAGAGATACAGTGTTGAAATTTTTGCTCTAAAAGAAGTGTTTTAGTACAAATGTTTTCGTAGTTGTTTTTTACTTATATAAATTCTTGTCGTCCAGTTGACCATGCACTGATAGCATTTTATATAGTGCTGTATCTACTTTCTAAAGGACATTTTAAGAATCAAAAAAGAGGAATTGAGAAGTGCAACGTCCACTACATACAAAATTTATTGATAAAGCTCTCAAGTAGTGTAACCTATAATACTGATACATATTCCTGAGATTGTGGCCAAAAATTGCGGCATACACACAAATATATATATATATATATATATATATATATAAGTGAGTATGTTTGTTTGTTTGAAGTAAATTTATGAGAAAACTACTGAATCTAGGAATCTGAAATTTGGAGTGTGAGTCTATCTTTATCCGTGAGAGGATCTCAGATATCAAAGGCTGACCTCGGNATATATATATATATATATATATATACCTGACGAGGTAAATATACGAAAGCTTGTCCTATCATACAAAAATGTCTTTGTTGTTGAAATATACATATATATATATATATATGTGTGTGTGTGTGTGTGTGTGTGTGTGTGTGTGTGTGTGTATTTTGTGTGCTGAAGAACATAGAGGGCAAAAACTCTGCAGAAAAAATAGTGAAAAAATGGATGCAACTACGATCTACTAGGGGAAAATAATAAGAAATTAGTGAACTAGATAATAAAAAACTAATGTTTAAAGATTTATTGCATACATCTTCTCGGGAACAGGCAATCGAGGAAGGTTTTTTTATTTGTTCCCTTTTTAATGTACGTAGTTGTAATTTTTTTAATGGAGTTGGCAATCTCAGTGTTCTGCGTGGCATAGATATGTTGTGCTTTTCATCCTTTTCTTAAAAGGTATGCATTTTCTAATAGCTTACACGCTCAAATGCATGTTATTTTCCCTATATGGAAGAGAGTTTTTGTACATTAAGACAAATTTGAATACTACAAGAATTTTTATCTCTGGAAATAAAATGTTTTGACTACAGCTCATCAGAATATACCAAGTATATTTTTTATTTACTGATCAAGGGTTTAGCAAAGAATTAATGGTCAATTAGCTCTCTTCCACCCAGCAAAGAATGAATAAATGTGGGACTTAATGCATTCACTTCCTTCCGCTGCTTTGTGGGATTTTTTCGTATCAGTGTATTATTTTATTTTACAATAGTATTAAGAACACTGTGTCTTTATTCAATCTTACCCGTCTTTCTAGAACTTGTCTCTGTTCTTTTCCTTTAATAGTTTCTCAGTGGGTTGTTGAAAGTTATTTATCTTTAAATATCGCAACAAAAATCATGTTCATTTTGACTGAGAGCTTTTTCCCCTTCACTAATCGATATTACAGTCTGAAGCCATTGAAAATGCCAGGCCCTCTTCCCTCCCCCATTCGGGTGCATTAGAGAACCACGTGTCTAGTTGTTTGGTGGGGGGACGAAATGAATTCCTTTAATCTTCAACTATTCTAAACAGTTAATCAAGATAAACTCACAGATTTCTTGACCCCAAATTTACTTCCATTACTCATAATATATCCTTTGTTTTGCATTACCTCTTCTTGGCACTTTGGTCAGGACGAGTGCCATATAATTCTGCTAAAATAAATGTGATTTTGATTTCGATGTAAAGTTCGGTAAAATCAGTCATTTATATGTAACTACTCTTAAAACAATGCATGGACACAAACCAGTTGGTAGACCTAAGAAAACCTACATTGACCAACTGATGGAAGATACAGGCTGCACATTAGACGAACTACATAATGCGATGGACGAGAGGGTACAATGGAGAGCTCGTTGCAAAGAATGCCGAGCNGAGTGCCATATAATTCTGCTAAAATAAATGTGATTTTGATTTCGATGTAAAGTTCGGTAAAATCAGTCATTTATATGTAACTACTCTTAAAACAATGCATGGACACAAACCAGTTGGTAGACCTAAGAAAACCTACATTGACCAACTGATGGAAGATACAGGCTGCACATTAGACGAACTACATAATGCGATGGACGAGAGGGTACAATGGAGAGCTCGTGTCAACGAATGCCGAGCTAGCTCGACCTAAACAAACAAACAAACTCTTAAAACTGTTTTTTGGTAATTGATTCAAAATTTCCACCTTATAATGGATTTCTAAACTTCACTGCCATCCTTGTTTTTGTACTTATTTAAAACTATTAAACCAGTTACTGACTTGAAACCTTGTAGGTTTGACTTTGAACCTTACCAATTTTTTTGTCAGAATCATTCACTTTCTCGGAGCTACAACAAGTTACGGAGGCGGTGGTCGAAGCAGGACAAACTGGAACTTTAGCTGAAGCCTTAGATACTAGTATTACAACCTTGTCTGTGATTGAGGCAGAACCTAAGCCTGTAGATCCAACAGGTGGAGTAAAAGCAAATAATTTAACAGGTACCTTGATACGGCTTTTATTCTGTTAGATATGTGGTCCCCAACCTTTTGTTTGTCAAGAACCGATTTCAAAGTTTAAGAACTTCTTGAGGACCGGTGCATGGACAAGTGGCAGATTTACAAATTAAAACTTAAAAATTGGGTCTCTAAGTCATTTTATTTGAACTAGTTTAGCTTCTTACAAAACACATATATCAATAAAGTAAAAGGAAAAACCAGGAACACTACAATTTATTAAAATGTAAACACCAAAAAAATAATGCTGTCATCCCACGGCCTGGTAGGTATTTCTCCAAGGACCAGTGCTGGTCCATGGCCCAGTGGTTTGGGGACCCCTGTGTTAGATGATTATTAGATAAACATGGTGTCATTTAATTAATGTAAGGTTATTAGTATAAATCTAACCGCCACAAATAAATTTATTTTATCGGAGAACTAAACTGACTGGAAAAAGAAAATGTACTCGACAACCTAGAAGAATTCATTCAAGCTAAAAAGGTGGGAGCTGTTGTGGATAAATTTCCGCAGTTTGTTGTAGTAGAACAGACACATATGACTTGATACTATGACCTTAGTAGTTGGGGGGGGGGGCAGCTGTAGACAGTTTGGTATAATAAACAGGGATACCTACGAAGTCAGGAGAGCTACGACTTTATAAAAAATTATCGTGATGGACTTAAAATAAATACGCAATGTAGCCTTGATATTAAAAAAGGGAAATTCAGAAGAAAAAAAATTTTATTACTAAAGTGTAGGACATAATTTTTAAATGAATGCAATTTTGATTTCTTAGTAATTTGTTAAGACTACTGCTTTTATTCCAGGACAACTATTAATCAAATTATTGTGGTAAATACATTTATGAAATATTAAAGTGTAGAAGAGGGCATTTTGAATAGATCGATAAGGTATGGTTTGATATTGGGGAAATTTTATAAGACCAAACTTGCAAATTACTTTACTGAAGATATTTGACAGTGAGAACAACTTTATATTAAAATACTTTAAATCAAAGAGATGACATTATGTTTGGGGAGCAGACGACAGCAGTTCTCGAATTTATTACAAATAATAACAAGGATACCGAGTGACAAGAAAAGTCAATGAAAAGTAAAAAACCAAAGGCTATACCAGTTGAAAAAGATGAGAAATTTTACCACGAAAAAAGCAATTGGCTCGATTAGGAGGCTCTTGGTTCCATGAGATAGTATTGATGTTTAAAAATAAAGAGAAATTCAAAAGATAAAAATAAGTGCTAAGTAATGTCGATAAGGAAGCTTATGCCTTAATTAGAAGGTCCTCTTCATTTTGACTATCATCTTACGAAAGTATAAGTGTGTATTTTTTCTGAGTTAGCGTCTTCCATTGTTATGTAAAAATTACTATGAATTTTCATTCCTTCTTTTAAAGGATACTTTACCATAGAAATATGCCAGTAACCGTTTTAAACTAAAAAGTGTCAAAATATGTTAATCAACCCTTCATTATATAGAGCTCTGTACCTATTAAATTGTAATAACTAAAACATTAGGTGAAAATTTTCTAGCATGGAATAGATCAAGACTACCTTTGATTTCCAGATTACACTTACGTCACACAGGTTATACATGTAAACAGATCAGCTATATTTGCACGTTGTTTTCGATTGAATTTTGCCACTTTTTTTGTTATATAACAGGTTTTCCTTTAGAAAGACAAGACGACACAGTCTTTACAATTTACTGTTTTTTAATTTTCATACAAGAAATAAATTTCACGCGTTACTTTCTAAACTGTCTGTAAAAACAAACATGTATAAGTGCTACACATATTTTTCACAAACGGGGATTGAGTTTAAAATTCTTTGAAAAAAAAGTTTTACACTTAAAACTTTTACAAAGCCTTGGATCTCCAATGGGTAAACCAATTTCATGGATACAATTTTTCAAAGCCGAAATCGTAATTATTCAGTAGACTTAATTTGACGAAATCGAAAACAGGCTCTGCTTAAATCTAAGCCATCTAATGAAGTAGTCCAAATAGCAATACACCAGCTGCATTCATAAAAACATCTATCGGATCATATCTACAGCATCAGATTTGGATAGAATAGCGAACAGTTAATACGATACCCTACTTTTAAGAGTAAAAATACTGCACATACTTAATGTCAGCGTAAACCCGAAATTCACGAAACGCCCGCATCTGATCCAAGCCTTGGTCAAACGTAGGGATTTTGGACCAGGTTCCCAAGAGTTATCCAATCTCTGTAGAAACAACAACACATTGTTCTCTATGGCTATCAACTAGGTATACATTTTTTCCCTATTACTTAAGTACATTTATGAAAATATCTTGATACATATCTTGAATGCATATAAAAGTTGAATTAAAAAATGGCGGAATAAATGTTTTGGCTGCTGAAATTTGATGCCTCTCATACAAGGTTACTAAAACCCCAAAACGTTGCTTCAGCTACAAATTTGGCTTGCTATGATTGACTTTAAGCCGTTATAGATTGTTTCAGTGTTTTAGTAAGTACTTCCAAAGAAAACGTTGAGGAAGAGTAAGAACAAGATTAAAAATCAGTTGTTGTCACTTTAACTGTAGTCCCAGGCAAAAAACGTAATCCACTTCAAATTTGGATACTTTTACGACGAAATAGACCTGGAAGTTTGAACCCGGAAACTCTCAAATGGCAAACTGAGGCTAAGCTGCTGTGTTCTTACTGCTTTGGTTAGCTTCAGTTTTTATCGTTAGAAATCTCAACCAAACCTACTAAAGGAATCCCTACAAAGTTTCGATTTTCCAAGAGACATGACATCAGCAGCAGCAACCAAAGAGAAATAAAATTGGGTCAGTTCAATTTAAGAAAACAATGCACCTATTTTCCCTACCAATTTCAGCTCTCTGATCCGAGTTAATAACTAGCCTTCGATAGACAATTTTGTAAAGTAAAGGGACTGGTTAACTGTAAGATCAAGTTCAAATCAAGATCTAAGCAAATATTATATATTTTCCGTATGAGCTGCCTAAATCATTTATTTTAATCAAATTTCTAAAAATAAATACTTTACAGAAGTATAACGTAAAATAATTGACTTGTAAGAAAGGGGAAAATAAACATATATAACCAGTTACTTTTACTTAAAAGAAAAACTGTGACCTTTATTAAGCTGACTAAAACGTTAGGGTTTTTTTGTAGCTCCTCATCTTTTTCGTATTTTTTTGTCTAGTGCAAATAACGAACACTACCAACACAACCTTAACCTATGCTCAAAAACAAGTACTTAATGTTGAAGAAAACTCTGAGGCACTATTGTTTCTTATTCCTAATAAAATGAAGCTTGTTAATCAGCCATCCAATAGCAACGAAACAATTCCGATTCCTTCTTCCCCTCGATTACAAGTCTTCGATGCATTAGACAGGCTAGTAGAGAATCTTGGAACTGGTCATTCTCTTTGGAAAATTACAGCCTCCATAGTTCGTGGAACCGGCGATGTTAATGCTAGACTTGTAGGCAATACTACAATTTCATTTACTAATGGAACTGCCTCATTTTCAAATATTGCGATAACTCACAGCGGAGAAGATTACAAACTCAGATTTACAGTGACATATCCTGTATCAGTAAATTTCACAATTGTATCAGATACTTTTAATATTCAGGAAAGGATATTGTATTTTAACCTGGTTAGGCAACCAACATCAGGTAATGAATCAACGCCTTTTGACGCTCAACCTTGCGTTGAGGTTAGAGACAGAGCGACTGGAAATTTAGTAAACAACACCGGATGGAAGGGTAGGCAGTGGCTACTGAATGCAACCTTAATTCCTGGAGTTAACCCTGGAAGTGAATTCGTTGGAAATACAAGCATAAAATTTATTCAATCTTCAGCAACGTTTAAAAACTTAGGAGTTGATATCCCTGGAAAGGGCTACAAGATTGGTTTATTTGTTAAAACCGTCCCTGAGTCCAGATATTCAGCCTACTTTTTGACTACTAGTTTTGATATTCACGAACGAGAGCTTGTTCTCGTTATTGCACAACAATTGGATGATTGCAATGCAACAGTAATTTGTGGTATCCAACCTATTGTAGAAGTTCGCTCATTATATCCAGATGCTTTGGCCGGTAACCTTGGAGTTCAAGGACGCAGATGGTATATAAAGGCAAGTATGCACGAAGGTTCTTCAAATGAGAATCTCAATGGAACTTTACAAATTGAAATTACAAAGTCGAGTAGAGCAGTTTTTTCGGATATTAGATTTAGAGATTTTCAAAATGGTAATAGGATAAAGTTTGAGGTATTTGTTGTTGAAACATCACGTACCTCAAACTTACGATTCTCCAATATGACAAGGATATCAGAAGTATTCGATATCAAAGAACGGCATTTCTATTTAGCATTGATTCAGGATGTTGACATTGCTATGGATTCTACACTGTTTCCCCAACAGCCATTTATTGAAGTCAGAGATATTGGTACAAAGAAAGCAGCAAAGCCACTTTTTGGCCAATGGTGGATCTCTGTCAGTATCCAACGTGCCGTAAATAATACCAGGCTTATTGGGGCCACTAATATCTCAGTGGTGGGAGAGCAGGCTAATTTTACAAATCTCAAGATTTTAGGATTTGGGACTGGATTTATTCTCAGATTTATTTCAAACAGAGGCCAGTCGGTATGTTATGCAACTTATTTGATATTGGCTTTCAATAATCAATAGTTTGATTTCCACCGTCATTTTTTATTATTTTATTCTCTTCTACTGTAGCTTTCTCGTTCTTTTTTACAATTACATACATAAGTAATCTAATCTCTTTTGTACTAATTTTTTGAGGTTGCATGAGGATGGAACTGTGGAACTTATATTTTTGATTTTTTCAAACTTTCTCCGCCTGTAACAATCCTTGCAACTTACTAGAATTTTTAGTCAGTTTTAATCTCCGATTTAGTGTTTAGCTCTTTAATTTATTCAGTGATACTGTAAAAAAAATTATCAAAATTTAAGTGTAAGAAATTTGTTGCAATAATCAAGAAGGAAACAAAAACCACGAAGTTGGTTAATGAGAAATAAATAATATCTCAAACAAATTCTAATTTTTCTTTTCTGATGACAGGTTTTTGAATCTGGGTAGGTTTTCGAAATTAATTAAAAGACATAAGCACTTGCAGCATTATTACTTTTTATCTTCAAAATGGATTTGTTGAAATTGTTTTAAAAATTAACGTTTGGATTTGTTTCCATTTGGCTAAGATCAACAATACTAAAACAGTGTCTATTAAGCTAGTTAAAATTTCATTTATTATTTACAAGTTTTATTACATCATTTAATGACAATATCAATATCCTCGTCAATTAAAAGAAATGTAGGGGAAATTCTCTTTACAGTTTGCCTAAATCATCAATATTTCTATCATCCATCTGCTCTGCTAGCAAACGTGATTCCATAGCGTCTCGAGATTTTCCAGAGGCTGTAAAGCTACTGGTATGTTTGGTTTTAGTTAACTATTAGAACTTGAAAGTTAACATGATTTGAACACGTGTGTATTGTCAATTTGTTAGCACGCCACCATTTACGAGTCTCGCCAAATCATCTCGAGATAGTGTTGATACTTTTTCATATTGCTTTCCTAACAGTGAACATTATTTCAGACTTCCTCTGAATAACGTAAAATAATGGCGAAGACTTATTTTATTGCCTTGGGTATCATTAGTCTCCTCAATAGTATATGACAATTGAAAGGTTTCCTTCTTTTTTAAGGCTCTCTTGCCTTAAAGACTACCAATTTATAAAAAAATTATACCTTTCTGTCAGAGAACAAGTCAATAGGTTGATTATATAAAGTTTCGGTGAAACCAAATATATTTTCTATTTGGCAAGATACTTAAAATTTTCATTGGAATGCAGAAGCTTTTTGAGGATTGAATTTTTTATATATACCGTACCTTTTTCTTCATGCAGATCTTCTGGTAGAATATTATGAGATCACTTTCAAATTTTTGTTATTTACAGTAAATACTTTTCTAGACAGAAATCTTCTTTAACGTTGTCTTCTGTGTGCATCTTTGAAAATAAACGTTTTTCTACAGGTGCTTTATTTCGATGCGACAGCATGTGGTTCGAACGTCAAGAATTGCCCTTTTACAATAATTCATAAAACAATTAACCAACAATCCAAAGGTTTTCAGGAAACTGTTGGTTTCTTGCCTTTTACTTGCCTTACTATAGAGTCT
Source organism: Morbakka virulenta (assembly GCA_003991215.1). Classification (NCBI taxonomy): domain Eukaryota; kingdom Metazoa; phylum Cnidaria; class Cubozoa; order Carybdeida; family Carukiidae; genus Morbakka; species Morbakka virulenta. The sequence goes on along the minus strand of RDPX01000013.1, from coordinate 3,160,879 downwards.
TCTTTAGCATGTTGTCTATTGCTGGCCTAAGACTTGTGGCAATAGGTGAAGGACGCACACAAACGCTTGTGGATGTGCATGCGCATGCGTACAGTTCCTATTTATTTATGTAGACAATGATCGATGTTCACAACACCAATAAGATCTGTAAGATTTCATAACCATTTTGAAATTATCATGCCGCTGAAGTCGAATTCTGTCAAAAATTAAGAAAAAAAAGATAAGATCACCGTTGTATTTAATTAATTTTTAAAAAGCTATTTTCGATTCCATATCTTGATGTATTTATTGTTTTTGCCCTCTACCTGAACTAATGCTGTCTTCTGCAGCTGGTATCCATGGTCTTGGTCCTGCCTGAATTCATCGAGTCTCACATAGTCGGGGATTTCCTAGAAACTCTCTGTTTTTTCTTGCATTTCCTTGAACAGACATAAGAGTAGTACCATGTGGTCAGCTTATTTAGATTCCCATGTAGGATTGCATATTTCCACCAAATTCTTTTCCTTTGGTTCGTGACCGATCATATAACCAAATTCAGGACAGTAATAAAGGAAAACCTCTACATCAGGAAGCCCTGTCTGGCTCAGCTTTTTGCTTTGAACCATTCTGAGATCCACTGGTCTCCAATTATAGAGCTTAAACTTTCATAGTAAATCTCCTTCAATGTTCATGAAGACTTCGGAGTTGCCATTACTTCAACTCTTCTTTCACAATATTATATTAAAGATATTCCTTAGATCCACAAAATGTCTGTATACCGGGGATTTCACATCTCTTGTTGTTCTAAAATGTTCCCCAGTACGAAATCTGTTCCATCGTCCCCTACTTTTTACGACATCCGGTCTTCTCCTCCAGTGGCATTTGATTCATTTCATTTCGTATGTGGTCAGTGATGACTGCAGAAGACCTTGTCGATCACAGGGAGAGGAAAGATATGCTTTGCTGAATGGCATATCTTGAGAATCCTTTGAATCTTTACAATTTAACATCTCTTTTATTCTTTGTGGCTCTTTCCTCAGAGAAGACTCTGTTGAAAAGCTCCTTGAGGTGGGACATATGTGCGCACACATACACAAACAAATACACATACACAGAGAAACACACTCAAATTTCCTTGTTGTTTTTGGTACGTTGTTTTCGATTGCAGCAGAGGAGATCCCTGATGTAATAATAATAATTATGTTTGGTGGTAGCTCTTATGGTTTTCCTTTATGAGACTGTGCAAGCCGCTGAATTTATTGATCCGCTTGGTCATTTTTGTATTTTTTAATAGGCTGTCAACTCATTTTTTGTTGTCAGTTCTTTTGTTTGTAGTTTGCTTTCAAGCTTTACTTGAACCTTTTTTATCTTGTGTGCTCTTCCTTCTCTTTGCTTACCAGCAGGAAAGTTTTTTCACTAATCCAGTCATCCCTTGGCTTCCTTTTCTCATCAAGGACCTTCTCTGCGTCTTTCTTGTATGATGTTTTTATCTCAGCCAGTATTCTAAGCTTCCAGCGCTTTAAAGCAGATGTCGATTCCGATACAGAAATGCTAGTTTGTTCGATTTATTGAAGTTGTATTTATTTTCCCCCTTATTTCTTAACTTGGTGCTAATTTCAGCAATGACAAGTTCCACACCTTGTCTTGACACTCTCCCTATCTCTCTCTGTAGCTACTCTTAAAAGTCGTCTTTATTGGTTTCCTTAGTTTCATTCATTAGCGCGTACACTTGGACCACTGCCAAGTTGACATATCTAGAGTTGAATCATGCAGTAAACTGCTTTCATTAATCTGCTTCCATTCTATTATTTTCTTCCTAGTTTCTTTGTTTTTTTGTCACAGCTCCTCAGTAATGATGTTAATACGCTAATCCTTAGTTTGTGAAACACTCTACGTTTGCAATATTTAGTTCCCAAAAGCCTGTCAAGTGCACCTTGCTAAATTTCAAGAAGTACAGTATGTATTGCATAAATTTCATTTATGTTTGCAGCCTTGTCAAATTGGTTTTAGGCTCTGATGTTCAAATATCCACAGCGAAGCAATGCTTTAGGTGTAACGAGTCAGGTTGATGCAGTAGGTAACGAATTCTGGCTTTAGTGCTCCTCTCGGCCTATCTAAAAACTATCCTGCTTGTTGCTTGAGAACATCATGGCAAGTAGTCAGCCTGGTGGATACCACATGTTACCAAATCACACCATTTAACAGTATTCTTTTGGTAAGTAGTTTCCATATTCATTAAGAGTATTTACGATATGACATCCAACACACAGCCCAGAGTTTTTTATATAGAGATAATGTTCAAATAAAGAAACTCTTAAATCAGTAATCAAAATGAAAAAGTTTCTATCAAAAACATCCTTTAGAAACGTATGTTGTATATCTTACATATTCAGACCAAATAGTCTTTAAGAGATAAGGGAAAAATATGAAAATATAATGAGGAAGAAAATGGGGACAGCGTCAAGTTAGAGATATCAAATGATAAATAAGAGACATCTTTAAAACACGCACATAGGAATAGAAAAACACAGGACTAGACGACACTTAAACAGGAAATCCCACAGTCTCTTACATAATAGTTGAATCCTATTTTATTTTAACCTCCAATATTTAGTATGCCAGTTTTGAGCATGTTGTGTGAAATTTCAATTTCTATATCCCAAGGTTGTATCAAAGCCATTCAATGTCGGATATAAGAATTACTTTAAACCTGTATTCAAAACAGGAACTTCAAGAGAGATATCTTTCTATGAGAATGCATCAGCCAACCATATTTTGGGGACATTTAATGCTACAGATGCTGATAACGGTACACAGTCTATTATTAAATATAAACTTTTACCGGAAACTTTGCATTGGCTTTTTCATTTGTCATCCTCTTCTGGTCAACTTACATTACTCCATAAAGCTGATCGCGAAAATAGCACTTCATATAATGTTACAATAAGAGCAATAGATAACGCTCCATCACCATTTCAGTTATTCCAAGACCATAGTGTCAGTATAACAGTGTTAGATGTTAATGATAATAAGCCAGCCTTTATATCAAATAGCTTCAATACAACAGTTCCTGAAACGGTCCAAGCTGGCTCTATAGCCTTTAACGTAACTGCCACGGATTTAGACGAAGGATTAAACTCAAAACTTCATTATACTGCAACTTGGATTGCCGATCCAGGCAAATTCTCTTTCAATGAAAGTACTGGAGATTTTACGGTGAAAGGTGGGTTTTAAAGGTATACCATTTTCATCATGTATTTTCTAAAACAAATTGTTATCTAAAGACATTGTTTATGCAGTTTCAACTTAATGTAACATACTAGCAATTATGAAATAAGTTTTCAGGCTGGTTTATTTGAAATCCAGTTGAGTATGTCAATGATCCTTTGACAGAAATAGCCTTTGATATTACTTAAATGGAGGAGAAAAAAAAGTTGGAAACTAATTGACTTAAAGTTAAACATATTTTACATCATAAATTGCAGGCATGCTTTTTCTTTCTAGCCTACGACAACGAAGGAATTGATTATGGAATTGCCATCGAAAATTTAAATTTAATACAGAGTATACCAGTTTGAGTAAATATTCATGTTTTGTATTTTTGCACTTTAGACTGATTTCTTTGAAACCATTACTAAATTGACATTATTAATTTTGCTGTTCTTCTTTTGTTCTTTTGCATTACCGCACCGGTTATTATAGAAAATGCTAAACTAATATTCATTTTACATTAATCTTTCCATATTTACAAGGTTTAGATCATAATTCGCTGCAAAGTTTCTAAAAGGATCAACATAACTCCTATTAAGAATAGATTTATTAATATTTTAACAACAGAACATAGAATGTATAATTCCTGTTGTTGTATGCAAAATTAAGGGTGTGAAAAGTAAAGAATAGTTGACAGGTAGTCAAACCGTACAATTGTATTATTTTTATTATTATTATTTTTATTATTATCATCATCATCACTATCGAGTGGTTACACACCATCGAGTGGTCAATGGGTAAAAAACTCACATTCAGTGCCTAGCAACAAGCCAGGTAAGCTAAATGCAGGCACGTGTACTGTAGCCACAAGAGTGAGATAAAGAAAAAACTAAATTTAAATGGCAAAATCACTTCAACCTTGCAAGCGCCACCCCACAATCAGTGAGGAAAGACACATTGCTCAAGCGGTTGTTGTTGCATGACAACACCTCATGACTACAGCACTCCCCACTCCTAGCCTGATAAGTGATAACACATAGAAAGATATCTTAGAACTAGTACCAATTCTGGTACTGTAGCATTGAATTCAGACTGGATATTTGTTATCGCCCTGTTTGGTGACAAAAGCAACAATGACTAGGCACAAAAAGCCATGTTGTTATATATGCCAAAAGGCGTTATTATTATTGTTATTATTATTATATTATTATTATTATTATTATTATTATTATTATTGTTGTTGTTGTTGTTGTTGTTGTTATTGTAAATTTTTACTGATTTGATATTGTTTGAATTATTTTCATTAGCCTCTCTAGATCTTGACTCAAGTGATGAAACAGAATCAGTTTTTCACCTAAATGTTACTGCTAGTGATGAAGGTTCGCCTTCGTTATCATCAAGTACATCTATATGGCTTACAATTGCTAGAGTTAATGAATTCGCTCCCTTTTTTCATACACCTGGAGTTTCACTCAAAATATCTGAAGATGTACCAGTCAACTCTGTTATATACAAACTTAATGCTACTGATAGAGACAGCGGAAAAGATGGGGAACTGTCATTCCAGATTACCTCTGGCAATCATAATGGAAGTTTCTTTATCACTGAAAACGGTGAAATTCTAGTTGCTAGATGCCTAGATCGAGAGCGTCATTCTGAATACGCACTTGAGATACAAGCTTCAGATAAAGGAATTCCAAGTAAATCCTCAACAATTACTATTGAGATAGTTTTAAATGACGTTAATGATAATGTACCAGAGTTTCCAAGGTTTTCTTACACAGTCAACGTACCAGAAACCGAACCAGTAGGAACTACAATAGCAACGTTTACTGCATTTGATCCAGACCTTGGTGAGAACGGTACTTTAGAATATCAGGTTTTACAGGCAACAAGTGGGTTTCAAAATTATTTTTATGTTTCTGATAAATCTGGTGCTCTGATTGTTAAAGGAGACCTTGACCTGGATAAATCACACCTAGCAGAGAGAAGATTCTCCTTTGATTTGCTTGCGATTGACAATGGACGACCAATTCGACTTAAAAGTATGGCAACAATTAAAGTGACTATTTTAAGTGTGGATGAACATGTTCCTCTTCTTCTACATGACAATTACCTTGTATATATGGTTGACTACAATGCTCCCATTGGACACGTCATTTGCAAAATCAACGCGACAGATAACGATTTTGGTACAGGTGGATCAATTTTTTATTCTTTTGCTAGCGGAAATGAAGAAGGAAATTTCAATATTCATAACTCGACTGGTATGTAACAATAATTTTCAGTACATATTTTCAGACTTAACATTTGTTAGCATATCGAATGTTCTTGTAGCTTTTCTCATTGCGTATAATGAAGATAAGTGTAATAGAAACAGGACGATCATTACAATTAGTAGAGAAATCTGGAAAAATTGAAACAAAGCATTATCATTTTTTCAAAAATTTTAATTCAAGTACTTACTTTTTTATGAAAGATTTTTAAAAGTATCATTTGGCATAGCTAAGAAAATAAATATTCTAAAATAAATACGTCTTTATGTTTTTGAAAATCAAGAATCCATTCGTACCTCAATGTCTAAAAATTGAATAGAATCATAATATTAAGCATATTTATCATGTGAAAATACTATCCTTTAAGGTGGAGAAAATTTGAAAATGCAGAAAAGTGAAAAGTTTGTGTGTCTACCGAACTTGTGCCTATGACTATCATGGCCACATACTTTTCACTTTTCTACAAGTTCAAATCTGCTCCATTCTAACTTTATTTTGTTTAAAATGTCCTTCCCCTCCATGTTCCTTAGGATTAGTTGATATGACCTTGGAACGGAAATCTTTGTTCTGTAGGAGGTTCAGCCCTATTTGCATGATTGGGATGAGATGTTCAACAACAAGCAGTTGAGCAAAGAAAGGGGGCACTCATATGAAATATATAGTGGCAAAAATGAGTTGGAAAAGAACTGACACCAATAGCTCAGGTGGTAGAACATGGTAGAACCTTAAAGCCTATAGGCACTGGTCCAAATCCAGTGCCTATAGCGTTAATGCGCACACAGTTTTCACTTATCTATATTTATTATGAATAAATCATTTTGAACGACAGATCACTTCTTCTCCTTTTTCTCACATGTTCCATGTCTTGTTTTTTTCTTTTTCAAAGCTTGGTTTTTATCTTCAAATACTTCAAGGAGTTTTTTATTTTACTATCTTGATTCCTCAAATGCCTTTTTACCTTGTATTGCTTGTCCCCACGTTTCATCTGTACCTGTTTACAAGAAATCCTCCCTTTTCTCACACTAAGCACATTTTGACCTCATGATGTGTGCTCCTCACTCCTTTCTTATGTGTTTTTTTTATTTTAGTACTCAGTACTTGTCTTTTTAGGTATTCTATTGCAAAGAATCTTTCCTTCTAAATCTACTTTGTCATCTGCCAGTTTCATTCTATGCTGTGACACAACTAATACTTCAGTTATTACTCTTTATTCATCATACAATCCCTATTTCTTGTCTAGTCGATAAGTTTCATTTACTTTCTGTTACAGCCAATATAATTAAATGACAGAATGTTCTAATTTCTTATTGAATTTGATATCACAAGTTACTAATTTTAGACTATATGCACATATATATATATATATATATATATATTCTTCCAAACAGTGACAAATTTTTATTCCAAAATGTTACGCATACTGCATTTCAATGTCTGGGGATTTTAAAACGATAATGACTTTTTCCTTTCCTCCGCCAGGTCAAATATCAGTGATCTTCATACCAAAAAGAAACTTCTACACTCTGAATATCCAAATCAGTAACTATCGACACATGAGAATACAGAAATCAGTAGCTCTAACGGTACTCATTTACATTTCCAATTCTCCAAAAGGATCAGAGATAGGGAAAGTGTATGCTGGATCCCAAAACGGCACACAATCTATTTCCGTTGTTTCTGGCCATACAAATACTGTGCCTATTTATATAAATTGTGGACTTCAAGCACTAAAAGCTGCAGATATTTTTGTCATGTTTGATGAATCTTATTTTGAATTCAACTCTGCTTTAACACTACTTTTTGTAAAAAGAACTGGTAATAAAATCAGATTGATGGGCCTTCTCGAAGAAAACAGAACATCGAAGGGTATAGTTAAGGTTGCTGATCTTAAATTTACTGGAAAGCGATTTGGAAATACTGTGCTGAATGGCTCTTCCTCTATTATCTTAGATAAATACTCAATAGATATTCCTCCACTTTTGCATACAACATCCTTGCCCTGCAATTCAGAAGTCATGGGAGACATTAATCTGGATTGCAAATTCAACATACACGATCCTGCTCTTCTATATACCTATATTAGCGAAGGTGACCCAAGAAAAGCACAACATATTAAACAAATGGATATTGACAAAAACGGCGTTGTCGACCTTAATGACGTAAATTACTTAATTTCTGTACTAATGGGTCATGCTAGTTTCATTTCCATCTTCTCTGTAGAGGTTCCGCATCACAATAACAATGTTACGGACTGCCATTTTAAGATAAGTGTAAAGCTGTTGTATGGTAGTGCCTTAACTGATACGTCGGTAAAGTTTTATGTTCTCATTTCCAGCCCCTCTGTTTTGATAGCTCCTTTATTAAAACAAAGTAAATTAAACGTCGTTGAGACCTTTTTTCTTTCTGGTGGTGCTGAAAGATATGGTGCTATAGTAGCACTGTCTTCACTAGAAAGTGGTGAATTTTCTATTTCAACAACAAATTTCACTCTTGGTAATATACAATTGGGATTTACACTCCTACAAGTGTCAACCCTTGACACAGGTGAAAAGATTGTAACATCATCTCATAGGTACCTACCACGACATGTCTCAACTATTACAGTGCAATTGGAAGACGCTGCAACAATAAAAGTGTCCACTCTTACTGTACCACAACTGTCTGTTTTTGTCAATGAAACCACTTCCGAGTGCAAAGACCCATTAGTAGGCAAGTCTGTTACCATGGTATTTAGTTATGACTTCGACACTGTTATTAAGAATGATATGAGTTTTGCTAATGCATTTTCTGCTTATATGAAATCAAGGTACGGTGCTTCTGTAGTTGATATTAGAGTACAACGAGGAAGTATAGTTGTACATTTCACAATTACAATCAAGACTTCTATGATAACTAGAGTTCTGGACACCTTGACAAAAGACATCAAACAAGAGAATATTGTCATTTCATATAATTCATTCAAACTTGTTCCATCGAAGATCTTAGTCATTGATGGATTGGAAAAAGTAGAGACTGAAACTCTGCCGCCACTGAAGGACGATACTATTGTTGTTGTTGTGATATCTACAATTGTCGGTGTTTTAATATTTTTAGTTATTGTTGCTGCTATTGTTTATATAATTTGTAAGCATAAAAAGAACAATGTCAAAGTACTGGGCAACGAATACGAACTGCAGTCATATTCTTTGGAATATCCCAGCAGAAAGCAGTCTAACAATAGTGCATTCCAAGAAGAGTGGGAAAATAAAAGACATAGAATAAGTTCTACGGTTCTAATTAACAACTGGCAGGCATTTGAACACACTTCTGTTAAAAAAGTACCAGCAAATAAAAAGTTGGTAACTGATGACACACAATGCCAGGTAATAAAAATAAATATTTACTGGTTTGATAATTTGCATTTCTCGTTTGAGCTACAGTTCCAAAAGAGAAGTAGAATGCACACTATCACTTTGTTTGTCATAGTTCTTCCAGATTCTGCTGTAACAGAATTTGTTGTAACAGAAAAAAAATTAGATTCGAAAATAAAAACTCGAAATTTTCATCACTTTTATGCTTCGAAAAATCAAATAAATATTTCGTTTTCTATCAAAATATTGTAAATTTCTACCATTATTCTCCTCTTTTATGGTTGGTTCTTATGACAAATAAATTTGCTTGCAAAACAAACAGCCGAAGGTAGTTGAAAATGCAACATTACCTATTCAATTCATACTGATTTAGCAGCTATGTATACTGGTTCCTACAACAGAACATCTAATAAAAGATCGAGTTGCTAACGTCTCGTTGACAACGCAGCTCAGATAACTCAATTACGTAAATAACTGTCGTGTGAGGGGTGGGGGGAGTTAGATTTCAAATACAGGGCTGAAATCAGGACGTAAAAAAAAATAATAGAAAAGTATTGATATGAAATAGGAAGAAGAAGATAAAAGCAAATGAAACTGTTGTCATCTTTTTCAATTAGACCAAGTAATGTAATTAAAACCTCAGAACGTATTGTTTATTGGAATTGTTACGTAAGCTCCCACTTTCACTAATGTAGTGTTTCAATATAAAAATGGACACTGATGAAAGCCGAGTGCTTATTTCTATTTGAAATAAAATTTAGGTGTTTGTTTTAAAAGGGCGGTATTAGAAAATAGCCAAGTACCAATAGTTATAGGAATAGGTAACTTATATGGAGAAAAAAATTGAGCAAGACAAATTGAGGCACTGGTTCAGGGTCAGTATGGTTTAATTTTTATATATTTTTCTGTAGATTTTTTTCACATTCCCCCCGACTTTATTATACAATAAAATACTCATAGCAATTTTACAGTTTTAGCACTTTTTAACTGAGGATTCCTTATCCTACAATATTGTTGGTGGTTTTTAACTGTCCTCATTTTAATGTCATCATTACGTAAAATATTGGAATTTTGCTTCCAGGCCTTGTTTCATTAAACTGTGGTCAATGTTTGTACTTCATTTGAAAGTATATTAAACTAAATGAATTTCAAATTGATATCGTTATTATTTTGACAATTAGAAAGGAAGTGTTTTCATTATGCTTCTCATTGATGAAAAGCAACTTGTATAAAAAATGTATCAAAATGATATATCATTTTGATACATTTTCACTATTTTGTTATTAGCTTGCTTTTCTTGATTTTCTGGGTAATTTAGTGGTCTTCATTATCACATTGATATGCAGAATCTTTTTCATACAACAGCCAAAGAAATTGTTAAGCACAGCCTCTATTCAAAAGCAGATGGAAGGAAGCTCTCAGCTTAGCCCAATATCAAATACGAACAGCAAAAGGGAGAAGCAAAGGTCAATCTCAAGTGCATCCTCCATCTCAGATGATTTTTGTAATTCCCAAAGAATTTTGATACCAGGCAGAAAAGTCAGCTCCTTTTCTCAAAGTAGAGCCCTCACTCCAGTAGACATCTTTGTCTCTGATTCTTTTGCGCAGAGACCGCCAACGGGTGAAAGTGATTTCGATTCTGACACATGTGAATACATTTTGCCTGGGAGTCCCACAGACAAGTCTTATCCTGGTGGAACTCATGACACTAAAGGTAAAATTGATAATCAAGTCTGTTGAGAGGTACTTGAGATTTGAATAATAAAACTATTCAAAAAGATTTGCTTCCAAATATATAATCGTACAACATTTAAACTATACGATAAAAAGCTACCTTTTGATTAGAGCGTACAGATATTGCTTTTGGCCATTGATTGGTCTAAAGTCAAAATATTTACCCTCTCGCATGGCATTTTAATCAATGCTGGGTTCTGTTGTTTTGATTAACCTTTGAAACAAGACTTTAATCACCTGAGCATTCTTGTTGTATTTTGTTCTGTGAAAGTAGGCTTTCTTGTAAAGGTTCCATTTGTTACAAATATTCCACCGAGAGAGAATGCAGGCTTCAAAACGTTGAAGGCCTATTGCATTCAACAATCGACAACCAATTGTTAATTAGCATATACTGAAAATTATTTACACTTTATTTACACACTAATATAGCAAGTGGAGCGGCTGAACTGAAGCGCCAGTAATGATAGGACCGAAGAATATCTCAAAAATGTTATCATCCAATATTGACACGTCTGTGGTTACAAATTTAAAAAAAGTAGGAAATGTTAGCAACTGATACCTGGAGTTTTTCTTGGCCGGATGCCCTTCCTGGTACCTGGAGTAAACGGTTAAATTTCATGATGGGAGTTCTAGCAAGGAAAATAAAAAAAAAACATTTAGAAAGTGGAAAACGCGAAGATACTACTATCTTAAAATCCTTGAGAGGGGACAAAAATCTAAGGAAGAAATATAGGGGTGTTCTAAATTATTACTGACGTTTTGATTGACGTTTGGTCACAAACAAAATAGTCGAGTCGTGTAAAAATGCCGCAAAATGGGGAATCAAGATCATCTTCGCTTGTGTTCATCCCATTTGAGAATTTCATATCTGAAAAAGTATTCTATTTGTGCCCATTATTAAAGCTATTCTATCCCTTTTAGTCGTATATGATCTTGAAGAATAAAAATATTAAAATCTTGTTCAGTATTACAAGTGTTGATTATTTTACTGACGTGGTTATATACATCCACATCCTCCGTTAATATATGTTGATCATAAAAGTGATGACATTAATGCTAAAAGTTTTTGGGAGGGCTATGAAATAACAAATGTTTATCTTTTATCAATCAATAATCAGGTCATTCTTGTCAGGGCAATTCTTTTAATTTTACATAAATCCAACATATTTTAAGACTTAAATGGAAATATCCTAATACCTCTAATAAAAGCTATGGTCTTTTGTAATTTTCATTTATGCTCTTTTGTAATTTGATTCATATACTTAGTGGCATAAAATGCCACTAAGTATATGAATCTGTGAAGAAATGACAAGAAAAAAGAAACAATAAAAGAAAGAAGAAAACAGTTAAGCTAAGAGATTAGAAAACCTCAGGCTAATTGCTATGTTAACGACATATTTTATATGAATTTTACCTTTTCCAGCTTTAAGTTAATCGTTTGTGTTTATGTATCTATTATTCACCAGGTCTACAGAGGAAATTTTCAGGGGAGTATTGTTGCACCAAGTCACTTGAAATCAAAGAGCTACGAGAAGATACTTTGCACTTCGTTGGTTTTGTTAATGCAAATTTGACAGGGACTCTTAAAGAGCTGAGAGATGCAGTTAACATGCAAGAACAAAAACACCTGGAGAATAAACAGTTTGTATTCTTGACAGCCAATATGAATCCTGTTGAGTTAAAGAATGAGGATAACGTTTTTGTCAGCGACGTGATTACGAAGGATGTGAATATTCAAATTTTACACGGCATTTGGTAAGGCCTGAAATTGACCTTTGTAATGTAACAAAAATGATGTGAAGCATAAATTTCAGACAAACGAGTGCAGCCGGATAGGCACAACTTTACGGAAGTGTTCATGTATGAAAACAAAAGTATACCATTCTTATTCTCTGTACTTGTCGGTTTTCAATTTCTAGGTTGATCACCAGCATTGAATACAGTTTCAGTCAATGTTTTAAAACGATACCTATCCTCTGCTAATTTTCGTAATTTTTCAAGATCGTTTGCTGTTTCGAATTTCGTCATAGGAAAACAATGATTAACGGTGGAGATTCGTTTCAGGTCTAAATTTATGGTCTCAGGTAGTGTCCTTCTTCGCATACCAGGGTATTTCTTTGCATTTCTTGAGACTTCAAAGAAGTATGTCATTGCAGATTGAGCTGGTGTATTCGTTGGCATTCTTAAGATATGACCGAAGAGATTCCATCTTGATTTCGTGATGAAATGGCTAATGGGTTTTTCGTTACTCATACTGTAGGTCTGGTCATTTTTAAGTTTATAGTTTTGCCATATTCTTCTCAATTGATTTCTATGTGTTCTGTCAATTACTTCGATTTCTTGTTTGGTGCGTCCCCATGAGTTGCAATTGTATTGGTAAGTACAGGTTTTACTGAGGCTTTATAAATTTTAATTTTGTGATGGATCGAAAGGTCTCTATGAAGCCACAATTTGTCCATTTTTGCCATTGCTGCATACGATAGCTGGATTCTCCTTCTAACATCTTCGAAATCTCCAAGCAAACTCCCTAGTTTTTTCACTTTTCTCCACTCTTCTCTATNATTACTTCGATTTCTTGTTTGGTGCGTCCCCATGAGTTGCAATTGTAGGTAAGTACAGGTTTTACTGAGGCTTTATAAATTTTAATTTTGTAATGGATCGAAAGGTCTCTATGAAGCCACAATTTTTCCATTTTTGCCATTGCTGCATACGATAGCTGGATTCTCCTTCTAACATCTTCGAAATCTCCAAGCAAACTCCCTAGTTTTTTCACTTTTCTCCACTCTTCTCTATCTTTATGATTCATTCTTCTAATGTTTGTTTCCTCAGTCTTATCATCATTAACTTTCAAGTTATGCTTGGCTAGAGTGTCTTTAACAATGCTTTTGATGTATTCTTTTTCGCGGTGGTTTTCTGTCAAAAAGTCAGTGTCATCAGCATATTCCATATCTGTTGGCAGTGATGATGCAACAGCATAGGAGTGTTCTATGCCAGGTTTCATACGGTTAAGCTTTGCTCTTACTCATCTGAGGGCATGTTCTAATTCGATGTTGAACAAGCATCCGCTGATAGTATCTCCTTGTGGAGAACCGATATTTGTATCCACAGTTTCAGGTTCATGTTTTTCGAAATTAATTGTTATGGTGGTTACGCTTAATAACAATCGTATCATCCTCATGTCATCCTCGTTTGTGAAGGTTGCCACCTCATCAGGGATTGGCGACCAATGGTATCAAATGCTGAGCTCATATCAATTCCGATTATAAACACTTGGGTATTTTGATACATTTGTCATTTTGCCGCTATAAATCGATGAGCCCATACTATGTCACCAGTCGATAGTATACCATATTTTTTTAAATCCTAAATAGGAAGGCTTTTATACTTTTTAATGTGCCTTAAAATACTTTAATTCTGAATACAGCAGGAGCCTTATATTTCGATTCCCTTGATTCTATTTTCCATAGTTTGATCCCTCGACGCTTAAGATAATAGAACAGAAAAGGAATACCTGAATGAAAAGAGCGATAAAAAAAAGTTAAATGATTAGCAGATGTTGTCTGACAAAAGACATATAATATGACAGATGCTTATCACCCTCAGCAAAGCCACAGAGAACTAACCTTGTTTTATTGAGAATTCCGATTTTAATTGAAACAACTTCGTTTGGAGGACAAGTAGGTAAACCAATCCGTTTTACATTATGGATGAAATAAGAATAGATCACTTTTTAACTGTAACCAGTTCATTCTCTTTTTCATATTTTTTTCAGATGAACATTCTTATCACTGAAACAAAGTGGATTCATATGGAGGGTTGATTCATTGAAATGGTATATTTATTGATTCATTGGAGTAATCGAATTTCTTCAGTACCAGCCTTAATGATAAATACTGGGTTAATAAAAGTCGCTTTTTCAAATACACATACACCTTATAGAAAAGGACAACTATAACAAACCAGCTTGATATAATAAATAGACGAGTTCACGTCCCGACAGAATACGTGTAAAAAATCTAAGTTTTAGTATTTCTTAGAAGCAGCGTTATTAAACAAGTCATTGAATGTTTCAGATTTTGTATTTGTTACAGTAAGAACGTTAAACTACAGATATTGTAAGACCCAAGTAAATTGTATTTACTAGTAACTGAGTTTAAGGACTTAATCAATACATTTTCTTCTCTATTCATATGCATAAAGCTTTTAACACGTGTGTGCAACACAAATACTGATACTGGTACTAATTGTATAACGATGTTAATGTGGATATAAAGATGTGATAGCAGTAATAACTTTTTTTCTTTGTAAAGTCAATATTGATGGTAATGATAGCATGGCCTGCACTTAACGGGAATGTTGTTTGTAAGTAATAAACTCAATGAAAAACGATGACGCAGAAATTTCATTAACTTGAAACTCTTACGCGAATTTCACGGAATCACTACTTTTATAAAATTATTGCAATATTATTGTATATGTATAATTATTGTATAGCTTAGCTGGTAAACATATGTTCCGCTTTTCAAGAGCTCATCACTTCATTTTGTAAAACTCCATACATTTGCAACTAAAAGTTATCCCCCAAATAGCCATTAATACTTTATTGTGGGATAGTGATGGACAAACAGATCCAAAAGTTAAGTGAAGGTCCAGTGTTCATTAGTACAAGAGGAGTCATCATCTCAAAAAAGAAGCACGTGCATACACGTATTTATGCACATACAGCTCAACTTCTACTGAAATACAAAGTTGGCCTAACATATCAGTAATGGTAATAGAGTACACAGTAGTTTTCAACTACGACAAAAGATTCGTTTTAGGCAAATGAAATGAGGTACTATTATTTTCACCTTTTCATGGTTTTAGAGATGTTTACACTCCTCTTCAATACAATCGATTGTTTGAAGAGAACTAAAGTTTATACTTTAGATTTTGGTTTGTTTCATCTCTTCAACTTTACAATGCTTGACATACTTTTCCTAGTATTAGTGTTTCATAGCTTAAATGGGGTTGTTAATCTGTCCATCTATGTAGTGACACAGCGCGATATATCCAAGTCATCATGAAAATTTCAGAATCTTAAATCAGTTGCCATTTCGCTCCATCTGTCAAGTGCTTTGAGAAAGCATAAAATATGAAAAGCAAGTTTTAAAACCTCAATTTCCTATCCTGCTTTTCTCAAAAACTTGCGTCAGTCAAATTTCTCTTATCTGCACTTGCATAGACTGCGCATCCATCTTGCCTGTATCAGATCCAACAGTAAATCTAAATTGCTTTATTTTTTAATAAAAAATACCCCTACCAATTATGGGTACAAAAGAATACACCAGTCACCCAGAGAGTGCAGCAGGTACCATGTAATCCAGTACTACCTGCTGTACGATCCGGTCGTTGGCGACTAAACTGGATCCTCTATTAAGTTTTACCAGGTGAGAAGAATGGCTAGATAACCATCAGAACTAAAAACAAGACATGTTAACCAGCAAATGAATCCAGTCAAGGGACAACAGCAATCTCGCAAACACTTCTGAGGCCATTTGATGCCTCTTTTTGGCCAGTAATCCAGCTCTCTCATGCTGTAACTAATAAAAACACCGGGGACGGAAAACTCTATATCAACCGAATGAGACATGAAAATGGCGAATTTTAATCACTCAAAGTGTATAAACTGTCGCGCGGGTCAACAAGGATCGCGTCCCTCGCAGTGTGGTTTGGCTAAGGTTGAAAAATATGTTACCGGCCACCACTGCAGTGAAGTTACTTCTTTCAGGTGGCCTAAATCCTAAAGGCACCAAACTCAAAAAAGACTGAACTTTAATCCATCACAAGTTCCACGTTGGTTCTATCAACACCGGGACCATAAAAGCCCCTATGAAATCAGGACAATGCATAAGTAAGTATATCTCTTGGAAATGATAACATTTATTGAAGACACCCATGTCACCAGATACCAAATCTCTAGTTTTGACGATAAAAAATTTTTCTTTCCTTTACTCAGTTTTGTAAACCAAGGTAAATGTACGAGTAAGTATAGCTCTTTCTCGAAATGTAAAAATCTAAGACATTTAAAACATTCCTGAAGGCAGAATATTCTATGGACAATAAATAACTTTACGAAATCAAAAGGTTATCTTTCCGTGCTTACACACTAATTGAAAACTGTGCTGAATTAAGCAAAATCTTCTTTAATACCCTACGCTAAAGGATAAAATACGTCAGAAGTAAGAAAACTGGTTTAAAAAATACTTATAGGAGTAGATATGAGGGCCATTGGCTGGACTTGATAACTTTTGGGTTCCAACAATGACAATCTTGAGACACTTGGCAATGGAACGAGACTTGTCGCCTTATGTAAATAAATGACATTGAACTACATATTATGAATATCTTTTCCGATTCAAACCCACATCATCTCCATACAATGTATTTTGCAACTGGATCCAGAAAACGCAGAATGGCACAACAAAGCTCAGTCCTGTTTACCTTAGAGTCAGTAGTACTTTCGAAACATAAAACCGTTTTATAGCACTGTCGTGTTATTTTTCATCCAAATCTCAAAGGAGGTGGGAGTTTTTTCTCAATCACAACGACTCGAGGTGAGACACTGACAAAGTCTCTGAAAGAAGATTTTACAAAATATTTTAAATTTTAAAAAAAGTTAGACGACCTTCAGGGTAATGAGATCAATAAACATAGGCGTAAGATACGTTTACGATTATTTATGTAATTCATTAGGAAATCTAGAGAGGGAGAAAACCCAAGAACTAGCAAACTTGTCAAAACAATGTCCATGGACCAGCCAGGAGTCCATATCAACTGTGAACGCCGAAAATGTAAGAACCAAAAGCATCTAAAGAACTGAGAATTGAGCAACTGAACAATTCTATATGAAATATGCGACCAAAACTAAAACACGAGTATTTTTCATACCTCGGAAAGAACAGAAATATTGCAAATGAGTCAAGGAGGGTAAATGAAGAACTCCGATTATCTAGGGGTTACTGAATGATGACAAAATTCACTAAACATCTCATATCGACAAATGACGAATAAGTTAGCAATCTTTTTGAAGGAATTGTTTAGTCGGAAGATTTTAAAACACAACCTGAGGTGGAGAACCCTGAACAATATCCACAAAACTTTACCATCTAATGATCTAGTAGTAGAGAATATTCCTGAAACTACCGAACCACAAAATATTGGCAGAGCATAAAAATGGAGAATGTCTGGGGACGGAGTCTTACAAGGAGAGCACCTAAAATACAATAGCTTTAATACATTCCCTGTTTACCTCATGATTTTGTTAATTTATTTGGACATTTTTCGTCACTGTCATCTTTGGTAATTAAATCTCTTATTTTCTCCAATAAAAACAAAGGGCTCCAGAACTGAAGCTTAACATTCTAAGGAGATTTCAATCATGTATATCTATTAAAAAATAATGGCATCATTAATAACATCTAGATTTCGAAATGCATGAGAAAGTTATATCAAGCTTTCAGTTTTGGCTCAGAGCTAATAGATCTACAACATATGGCATTTTCATTTTGCAAAACGCAATAGGTTTATCATCACAGCCACTCTTCCTGCTCTTCATTGATCTAAAAAGCAGCATAGAACTGTTTAAGCCGTGATAGCCCGTTCAAAGTTCTAGCAATAGGCACAGCATCCCCTATGCTAATAAAGAACCTATGAATGCACTCCATACAGGAATCTCAGCAGCAATCAAAGGTTCAAAACAAAACCTTAAAGTATTTTCCGGTTGTAGACAAGGCAGTGTTGAATCACTCCTGGAGTTCTCCAACAGCCCATGAGTGGTGTGCATAGTCTTTCCAGTGCTGAACGCCTCAGAATCTTATGTGCTGATGGTATTCTCCTTTCATCTAACAATATTGTTGCACTCTTGGAAATTGTAATAATGTATTCATACAAGATAGTGTTTAAAAATCTAAATCAACACAACACAAATGATGGCTTTTAACGTGTATAACCAAGTTCAAGTTAAAACAACACTCATTTCAGTTAGCAGTGGATCTGTTAAAAGTGGGGCAAATAATAGTAAACACACTCTTCTTGTCACTTAAACTTCAGCATTTCGTATGCGTTCCAAGAGCTATTAGCTGATAGAAAGACACTGAAATCCATCCAAGCAAGAATCCTTTAAACATGTGTAGGCACCCGACTGCTATATATGATTTTTTGGGAAATTACAAGTGCACCGAGAAAAATTGCATCTGTCTGGCAAAATTTCCTCGGAAAAATTAACGTAAAAATGTCTCTGCTGAATTAAGTTGCAAAAGAAGCCTAAAAAACCCAAAAACTGAAGCAGAGACATATCTAGCAAAACACAATGATCTGGATTGGTGCTATATGTTTAGCAATGACCGCATAAGAATAATAACATGGGTCTCGAATATTGCAAATTTCTGTAAACATTTTTTACATTGTACTTGCGCATATGTAACATGACCAGGAAACGATTCATTTCAAAAACTAGTGGACAGTAAAAAATATGCATGCAATCGTGGGCTAAATTATAATAATAATATCACTAAAAAACAAATACAAGATGAAATGCAAGTTAAAACTTGATTTCATGTTTCCAGTTTGAAAAAATTCAGTGAAGGCATTTTTGGGGTGCAACGTACTTAACAGAAAACTGTGGTGATAATGACAATTGAAATTTTAAAAAACGTTGTTTCGCCAATAGTACATTCAGTTTGAGACTCAAAATCGCACGAAATGGGGTTAAGATTGGGGTGGAGATTAAGCTAGAGTCTCATTAAGACAGCTTGAACTAGGAATGAAAATTGAGGTTTACTACAGACTGCTGAACGAAAAAAGAAAAACAAACACCATTCTATTAGACTTTCGTTTACGGTGCACATAAACCCGATTTACTCAAAATCCTTTTCCAAGTGTGCTTAAAAACCCCCCAAAACCCAGCTCTTCGGTAAATATGGGTATTCCATATTAATCATTCGTTCGACTAGTACTTTCAAGTAGGGGCGACCAGAAACCCTCAGGCTAATATCACGAAAGAAAAATTTTATAGGTCATTGGGCAGAAAATGTTACTTTTTCAAAACCAGCATGGCCTATATGCATCATCATAACCACTAATTCACACCAAAGTTTCTGATTCAGGATCTTTACATTGCACTGGTTAAGGAACAGGTTTGATTGATCTAGAAAGTATAAAGCTCTAAATGATATCAATTTTAGGTCGGTTATATGGATGATACCCAACACCTGGTTGGTTGAAAAATTGACTTAGCAAAGTGACACCCACCAAAATAACGCGGGAACAAGACTAGGAAAATGTGCACAATAACAAATAGGTGCAATACTCTTTTTCTAGTGGAGAGGGGTAATGGAGCAGGAGTCCACATTTTCTTTTATCTGAATAAAGCTTCCTTTTTGTCTCCGGCTTTCCATGTTGCTGTAAATTTTCATACCAGACGGACTCAAGAACATTGTTGGGCACTCCAGGCGAATTAAAAGGCATGTCCTCCTGCAAATATCTGTCTATTACTGCCACAAATAATTCCTTTACCCTAGCAATTACTATATTGGATTAGACACATTTATAAACCGTTTTAACACCCCTCAAGCCATTCTTGTTTCGTTTCGTTGGGCTACGATCACACCGACCACGACCTGATAAACGATGATCTTTGATCTTGTGAAGGTTTACTAAAAAAAAACCCGGACTTTTCATTTAACGGGCAAACTTCTACACTGTTTCAGGAGAAAAACAACTTCCTACTCTACCCACTTTTTATCGAAAGCAAAAGCAAAAGCCATGTTGCCATTTCCTGCAGTAACAGGTGTCCATAAAAGAAATTGTACCGCATTAACTAATGACGTCCATATTCGCAATGAAAAAATGCAAATCCCAGTTTCAAAGTCATTTGCCAAAGCCGAAATGTTAGGCCATGCTATCCAACTATAACTAACAGCACTGTTAGCACCCCACAAAAGCCTTTATTACCGTTTCAATACTTGATTTTTCACCAAGTAATTAGTTTCCTCTCTTCTGGAGCATTCCGTTGCAGTACTGCGTTTCACAGGGGTGTCAGAAATAAGACATTTTAAAACCAAGTTGCAAATTAAAAATACAGTGCGTATTTTTGGGCAAAATTGGTCAAAAAATAAAAATTGATAGCTTTTCTTAACAGACACAAGTTCTTACACCAACAGCACCCGCTAAATATGAAATATGCAGCAAAAAATATCGACGTTTGTTTTAATTCTGACGAAGAATACTTATGTAAAATTCAACACTCCCATTAACAGCAAAACAGTGATGTAACAGCTGCGTGCTTACCTATTCCTTTCTTATTTAGATTCTACCCCAGCTCGCAACTCTCCTAAACAATCTCGCATAAGCAACAGCATGTTAACACAAATGCTAAAACGCACCTACTTAAGACAGAAAGCCTAGTCTACCCCTACTAACCTGACAGTATATACCTCAAAAATAAACTCTTCATGCTTGCAACACAAAATGGTTCAATGTTTTTCCAGCCCCTTACTTCTGCTCAATCTATGTCATCTTTTCGTAAATGGCGCGGATGGCCACCAGAAGTAGCGAGTCTATATCTCCTTCAAACTGTATGCCTGTTAAAAGTACCGTACAACGTGCATAACCAAGTTTCTCACGTATTGGGGTAAGTAGCAAGCAACTAAGAAACAGAGGCACATGCATAATCCATCGTCTAACTGCATAAAAATCCGGTCTTTACTAACCAGTATGCTCGCATAACTTCGGCGTGCACAATAAAAAGGAACTTGCATTGCTAACTTTTGAGCATTTAAATGACAAACTTGTAGGGTGAACACGAACACATTAAGAATGCAAACATCATCAAAGAATTCTTAAGATTTTCATAACGGAAATACAATTTCCAAGTAACGAGCTAGAATTGACAAAACTTCACAATAAATGCATTATACCATGGCGTCTACAAGGTCCCTATCTACAGATGCACCAGACCAGCTTTTAAAAGATAGCTTATACAAAAATAGAGTGGATATCAAACGCACATCCACGACGTTCTAAAGTAAACCCTGCCAATTGTCAACAAAATTTGGACAAATCCATTATTAAAATTTCAAATCTTATTTTACGAAAACCGTACCTTGACTTCATGATGGATAAAGACTAATAAACATTATATGTTATATTAAGTTGGGCTAATGATACCCAAACAATCGTTTCACAGGTTTTATGGCCCGCTGTGAGTAGGTCAGGGGACAACATAGGCCCGCGTTAAGCATCATTTTCGGTAAGGCTTCAATACTTTTTTGAAAACGCTTAGTGTCTTTCCGCGTTCCTAATGTTGCTCGACCAACTCAAGAACACTACCTTTTTTAACTGTCACCTGAATCATTCTTTACACCCAAGCAAGCTCGAGTTGCAGCAAGTCCTTCCGGAAATTAAAACAAGCAAAATCTTAAAAAATTATTCTTATCGCAAATAATAGGGATCCAGGTACAAACAATCTGGCTTCTCCAAGTTTGTGGTCTGTGCTGGCGACTAATAAACTAAAGACGTAAAATACAAACTACAAAAAATTAATTTACGTAAAAACTATCTCTGGGTATAACAATGTATACAAATATAATGCTAAATGGTTGGCTTAGACTGGCACTGAAGAAAGACAAACAGACGCGTTGGATAATGAATAGATGACAAATTTGCAGTTGTCTTTACAGAGTGGTAATGGGGAAGCGGGTATACCACAGATCGTATAACGACAACGGCAAAAAAAGATCTATTTCAATACAAGTTAACAATTGTTTCCAAGGTTCACAGTAATCGAATGGTAAAATTCTTGGAGCTCTTGTCTCAAAATGCCATCTGGGCCTCTCACCTCTGGCCTAAACAAATGCTGGCTGATTACGATTCGGTTTCATCTTGTTGTGTATCTGTATCCAATGGGGCAATATTGCTAAATTCCGAGAAAGAAGATGCCTTCAGCTGACTTCCAGGAACCTCCATCTCCTCCGAGCTTCGTATCCCAACATCACTCACTCTTGGCGTAGGATTCTTGAAAGGGTTTGTCACCTGCAAAAAGGGCAATACAATTATATTAAGCGGAAAAAGTAACGTTAAAGTAGAAGTGTACAATGTCTACCACCTTGGCAGGGTCATTCCTTGCAACACAATTTGGTTAAGAATTTCGTTCCGCTTTCGTATCCTTTAATCACCCCTAGAATTCCACAGAACACGAGGTCGTCACCCTTCAGTGGCTACCTATCTGCTTGTGGCATTAGAATTTCTTCTGTAGTTGGTGCAATTGTCTCATTATAGTTATTTGATACCAAAACCAAATACTCCTTTAGTCTCTTTCATTCACCCATTTATAAAGATAGAGACACATGGAGCTGGATACTTTAACGGCAAACTAATTACTTCCGGGCAACAAAAAAAAGCATAAACGTTATTTAATAAAATCAAATCATGAAATTATTGCGTACTGAAATGATAGAATTCACGTGAAAATGTCTGGCAAAATTTTACTGTATAACCTTCACAGTGTGCATATTGATATTTTCTCCCTTATATTTTTTTTAACTTTTTTGTTTGGTAAGTGAGAGTAAGAGAGGTAAGTGTGCTGGATTTCCTGCCTCTTACAAGGTTATTTTTATTAGTTTTAACTGCCTTTCTGCTTTTCCATACTACATACCATCAAACAAAAGTTGTATACATGCTTATCAGTCTCATGTTGAAAAATTTTATATTTATGTGCAGTGCTACGCTTGATGATGTCCTCAGCTAACAAACTCTTCTTTATGAATTCAGGTGTTCTTTTAAATTTTTTTCTATCATATTTCCCAGCCAGGCTTTCTGCGGCCGATCTATTTCTTTCATCTCCTTTAACAAGTAACAATGGCAGGCAAGAGTATTGCGTTCAGTGATAGATTCGCTTTGCGAAACACATATTTCAGTTTCCACCTTACCTCAGTAATTTTCAACGGCTGTCCTCTTAAATCCCGCAACAAAGTAAAAACAAGCATGTCATCTTTTCACATAAAATATTATATTCCTTCTGAGGTCATTTTTTTAGTAAAACCATTAACTGCTGGAGGCTTCCAAAATATTGGTTCGACGGACGGAAACAAGCATGTAGTTCGCTGCCAAATGAAAACGACCCCTAATCACAAAATTAAAAGTACCTTTTACACATTTCAGACTACGGTGTTTGGTTTCGTGAGCTTAAAGTAAATTATGGTACAACCTGTTCTCAGCTCTAAAAAAACAACAGCATTAAGACCATTACCTTCATAGATGTCACCCTGGCATTCATAAGATTAAACATATTCATTTGGTTTGACCTGCTGTGGTTTCGGGTGAAAATTCAAGTGCCTTCCATTCTTTCTTTCGTGCAGGAGAGAGAAAAATCGGGCGACCAAGCTACCTGTAAAGGAAATGTATCTATCTATCCATCCATCCACCCATCCATCCATATATATATCTATCTATCTATCTATCTATCTATNACCTTTTACACATTTCAGACTACGGTGTTTGGTTTCGTGAGCTTAAAGTAAATTATGGTACAACCTGTTCTCAGCCCTAAAAAAACAACAGCATTAAGACCATTACCTTCATAGATGTCACCCTGGCATTCATAAGATTAAACATATTCATTTGGTTTGACCTGCTGTGGTTTCGGGTGAAAATTCAAGTGCCTTCCATTCTTTCTTTCGTGCAGGAGAGAGAAAAATCGGGCGACCAAGCTACCTGTAAAGGAAATGTATCTATCTATCCATCCATCCACCCATCCATCCATATATATATCTATCTATCTATCTATCTATCTATCTATCTATCTATCTATCTATCTATCTATCTATCTATCTATCTATCTATCTATCTATCTATCTATCTATCAATCAATCTATCAATCAATCTACCTATCTACCAATCAATCATCAATCAATCAATATCTATATCTATTATCTAGACACGCACATACATGCCCAGTTCTACTTTCTATTTTATTAAAAAGTAAATTCTATTAACAGGTCTCGGTTAGGAAAAAGTACTTAATCCTAGGATGGGTGATAAAGGATGACAAAGGTTGTATAACGACGACGTAAATAAGACGCGCCGTTACTTAAGGTTTTAGAATTTTTCCTGAGGTACGTTATAAACTGTGACTAATTTTGCTGTGCCTATAAAATTACTGCATGTTTGGCTCTTCTTTAGCAAATACCGACCACAGTATACTGCTGGATATAGTTACCACCAAGGCACGTATATCTGTACTCACAACGCCTCCTGCGACGCCACGCTTCACCAATCACAGCCGGTGCCCTCCATGGAGAAAAAAACAGAAAGCAACCCTATCTATGCCTTAGTGGTTGAACATTTTCTTTTCGGTACACTTTAAATTTTCTTTTGCCAATACCGAAAAATAACAGACGCATTAAACAAATCAACACAAGTTCTTTTAAAACTAATCCCGTATCAATTATCTAAAAACTAAAATTAACCACTCTGCCCAACAAGTGTCACTGCAGATGTATGTGTATTTAAGCAACTGGGCCTAAAATGAAACATTCAACAATAACCTATACCTAGAATTAAATTTATCATTTATCAGTGTCTATGTGTACGTGTGTGTGGTTTACTGGTTTAATTTGTGTTTGAATATGCTAAAATCAGTAAATACATTATTTTAAGTTATGTTAACACAAGCACACGTTTATTATCGGTAATGATTAATAGTACCCTTAACGTGCTCACAATAAAACAAATCATACTTTCTCTCTCAGGCAGATATGTCTATTAATAAAGAATAACTAGGTATGTGTATAGATCTGTGTAAGAAATGGGTACACAAATATTTTACTGTCTTCCTGCACCACTTCTGCTAAAAAGCAATTGCTAACAAAGAAACCATACTTTTTTGCGCTATGAGCTATCCTCGATTGCAAGTACCACTGCCACCCGGGATCAAAACTCGACTCGAACTCTTAAGTAAAAATAGGGCACGAAAACAGCCAACACTTCTTCAGGTCAACACTAAGACCAATAACACAAGATTTACAATACCAATCTGAACTGTAGTAGTTCATTAATTTTAGTCCACTCCCTTTGTATTCCAACTCTAAACTTTTCTCCTTATATTTCTCAGCATCCAATTGTCGCACTTTTCTTCCGTCTCAACTTGCTATGATCACTACCTATGCCCCAACAACAATCCAGTCTGCAGCTGTGGGAGTCAAAAATTCTGCGCATAACTATTACCTACATCGTTCACAGCAAACTATTTGTGTATCATTCTGTAATTGTTTGGAAATAGTAACGGGAGTCGAATTTATGGCAAAATTAGTACATCGGTGAGCAAAGCAAGGGAATCAGGGGGGAGGGGAGGTAAAGGTAGTGGGTGGGATGGAGTGTGCGCTTTGTGTGTATGAAAGTGTGTGTGTGAATGTTTGTGTCAAAAGGGTGTTTATGTGGATGATTGTGGTAATCTCGAAGGAACACAATTTCAGATGCAGTTCTGGTGTTTTAGCTCCACAAAATAACAAATACTAGTCCCCTTACATTTTACAGTATAAAATTTAATAAATATTGCATTATACGATGTTATCCTTTACTGTTTACAGTATACACTTAAACATAAAATATTACTCTTGATTTAAAATTTGATGACCTTTTAAAACTAATTTAATGAATGTTTTACCTTATGTATATGTGCATTAATGAGTTTTATGACAAAAATCAGTTTAAATTTAATACCTTTTTCAATTCGTTTAGACGTCATAACTTTCCAGAGTATCATCGAGATGGTCCATCAGCTTGAAAGTAGATGAACAAGTTAGAAGAAGGCAATGCCAAGACAAAGAAAATACATCAACATTTTCTGTTTGAAAAATAATAACTATAAAATAAATACATGACCGAACAACAGTTGTGGCGAATAATACTGATTATGAATGAAGTAATGAAAACAAGCATCAAAGGATTAATCCATTATGCTTGAGGGTATGGGCATTTAATGCAAAGGGGAGGTCCATTAAGTTACTGCTAGTCTACACTACTTTCCGATAATTTACTTCCTCCCCAAAATCATATTCGCAAGTTTGTCTGAGGGTTTACTACAGATGAAAGTTTGGTCTTCCGTTATTGGCTGGTGGTCTACAATTATACTCTACCTTAAGTAAACTAAAGGTGGAGTAAAAATCAGAGGGCATGCTTGGTTTCAATTTCATAAGGCTTTTCCAATGGCATAAATAATTATCATTTTGCAAGACATTTGACATCGATTTAAAATGTATCTCCCCCTGAGCAATAGGAATGATTTATCAATAAAACGTAGAATGGTACTATGTCTGTCAGGTGAATTACCCCTTCGGACTGTCCCAGGAATATTGCTCACTGGTAAACTTGGTAAGATCAGGTAAGATCCCTCTTCAAAAAGTAAACCCATCGCTAAACACCAGCAACTTGCACAGGACCACATTCTTTTATGTTAAAATCGAGCATAGTGTGTACAAAATATCATATACATCCCTTTACCGACCTGCGGGTTGTACTTCGCTTGAAACAACTGGGCGTCAACATTCCTTAATTGGAGCATCTGAAAAGCTGGAACAACATCCCTCAAATTTGGAAAACTTGATTTCATATAAATTTATCTCGTCTACTCATGTCCTTTACTAAATTATTCCAGCATTCACGGCATATCCGGCCATTAAAGAGCACAGATCAAAACTAGCCACGTGGGAAATTTGAAAAATTCGGCCATGCAGCCTAAGCACAGTGTACTGTTTCCATGGCAGGTACTTTAATTACAAACATAAATCGCGTCGACCTATGGTGCATGGCCAACTACCACGTAATAATAATAGCCATAAAGATCATCCTGACGCAGTTTTTAGATGGGTAGGAAAGCAAACAATGGCATCAGATGCCAATAAACCATCGCTGATCTGCATCAAAGGCAGATATTTTTTCATATAAAAGCAAGGAAACAGTAAATGTAAAAGTAAATGTGTGACATTACCCTTGCAGGAGCCAGGCAGTTAAAAAATTTTTTAAAAATTCTGAAGAAATTCTAACTCCAGAAAACTAGAAAGACATTCCCAATTTTAGTTGATACCCTCTTTCCGATTTATTGGCTGTGCCGTTGCACAAGAGCTTCTTGCTATAAATTTACATAGTTACACACTTCCAGTTAGCAAAAACATGCTTTAAGGGTAAATAGAGCCGTTTATTATGTTCCAACGAATTCAGGTAAGCCCCAACAACTTACCCCCAAAAATCTCAACATCTCTCTTCTTTAGTTGTGAAATAGTTCAGTTTAGTTAAAGTTTAGTTAAAGTACTGCTTTAGTTAAAGTGAACAAGCTGGAGATTCAGTAATAACATTTTTATGGGTAACAATACATTTGTAACTAAGTCAAAAGCGCAAAGAACAATTACAACATTCGTTATTACCATGATTAGTTAACTGTTTCGTTCAGATTATTATTTAAGTTAAATTTGGTCTTTTGATTTTTATGTTTTCCGGTTTAGCCGTTGTTGTTTAGTTTAAATGCTATTGTTTTCTCCGAATTTTGCACTTTAATTTTTAATTTTACTGATCCAAAACTCATTTTTCTTTTCTTTTAATTCGGGCCAGTAACATTTCAGGCAAATTATACCAACCAAGGCATTGCAGAGCAAATAGAAGCATTTGTGCAATTTTAATGTCATATTAATAACTCAACAAAAGTAAAACCTCTCCAACATTGCGGTGTTACAGCACTGCTGATTAATTACAAATTGTTACAAATTTCTTTCATCTAAAAATATTCCTTAACATGACTCATTAAATCTTGAGGGAATGAAATGAACATTAACAGCTCATAATTGCGGTGACCGTATTTCAAAGCAATATATTTCATTTTTACATAAACGCTCAGTATCTTTTTTGACTAACAAATGATCACCAATGTATGTATATGATCGCATAAAATGTAGTCAATTTTAATATAAATAAAAGCCTTTGTACTTACAAATATACTATCATCCTGTGTTGTGTCCGCATTTAAACCTGAAACCTATCAGATAAATACAATTTTGAAGTTACTTAAAAATAACATAAACTTCAGTAGAGCGATACTGTAGCTTATCTGAATCTTACTCTTATCCAAGAGATTACTATCTTGGGTTTAACACCAAATACAGTAGCATGGGACTTGAAGCAATCAGGCAGATAATTCAAACCCTGCTGTTAAAAAATGTGTATAAACTTATTGGACTTGCGAGTGGTGGTACCTTACGTTCAAAGTCTACTTAACTTTAGGAGAACTAGGTTTCTCAAGAGGACTCCTCGTGAGCTTAGAAGTCCAATGTGTATACTTCTATGGCTAAAAATTTCTCTCTTTCATTCTTCCTGTTAGCTGAATGAGATAAATTTATGGGAAGACCCGGTTGGACAAAACAAGAGGGACGAGTGCCGCCTTTAAGGAGTGTGGTCATTTTATTTTGTTCATACAGAGTAAAAATTAACAGCAAGAGAAACTCGTTTTCAATACAGAATAGTAAATGTCTCCCACCAGTAATATTTTTGACTCCGTTTCATAGTAAAGGCTTAAAATTTCCTGAGTCTAACGTGGCATATGCAAACAAATCCCGATGACCATGTTGCTTAACAACAGTGGAATTAACCCTGTCTTTCGGATTTTGACTAATTTTACCATATAGACTTACCACGGTAGAATCCTCGGAAAATGAATTTGTTTTACTGCTTGTCTTCGCGAGGTTAGTCCCTGTATAAATATTATCGCAGAAAATAATAAATTAGTCTAATTTTTACAAAAATCCTATACATAAGTAACACGAGGTTAGGTGTTTTATACGAATTGCTCAACAAAGTTCAATGAAAAGATACCAAATTTTAAAAAACTAGGTTTTGTTTCCAATGAACACCAGCTGATCAACAAAAAATAAAACAACTATTTTAACTCTCACAACCCAGTGTTAATATCAAGATAAATTATTGTACTGGCATATCTAAATTTAGGAGCCAAAATTGAAGTAACGGGACCCCCCCCATAAGAAAACCCCCAACAAACACAAGCCAACTTTAGCATGTCCATAAGGTCAAGGTTCGTTTTCAACATATCTAATCCATTTCTCTCAGTTGACCATGTCAACTGTAATAAATGTAACTCATTGGGGATGACACATGGTGGGATTAAACCTGGTCGACTACCTCACTTATGTAATTGACAACAAAGAAATTAGTAAAACGCAGTACCAAGAACAACAACAGCTAAGAGTGAAGTTTACGAAATGCATGCGTTTTACTTTCTGAAGTTATTAAAGCAAGACCTGCCTTATTTGTTTTCATTTGAATGGTAAAACTTGAAGCATTTTAACTATGTTGCAGTTTTGCTAAAAGTTAACTCGGAAAATAAAGGGAAAATGGGCACACTATGACATGTAAGTACAGTTACTAAGTTCAAAGAAAAACTCACTTTCAGCTCCATCCAAAATTTCATCTGAAGGTATGGACTGCAAAATTGGAGACGGGGGAAGACAGATTTCATTTGAAAAGACTGATTCCGGCATCTGTTCTTCCTCGCCATCTCCTTGACTGATAGTAACTGAAGTGCTTCGTTGAGTAAACCGCTGAATGGCAGCTTTCGCAGATTGGAGCTCACTATAAAGTCTAAAAATGCAAATGAGGTAGTAGCTCATAAGATAAATTTTGTACTATTGTATACACAGAAACGCAGTTCCTCGTTCTATACGTTCCTTCATACCTTAATGCTTAGGATACATATATGGGTAAAGATATCGATTAAAACAACTAATTTAACGAGTTAAAAATGGAGTACTAACTCAATCTACTTCACCATAAATGTGACTGTGGCAAGGAAATAACATTAGGCAAAAATTCCAAGTTACGTAGGCCGCATCCCAGCCAGAAATGATCAAAGTCATACAAGGTGATCACTTATGACATGACGTGCGTCCTATTAACTATTCCGACTGTAAAAACAGCAATTCAGAAAAACTACCCACTTTCCTTTTTTGGGTCTACTTTTTGCTACCCATTATCGAAATTTCTGAAGAAGTGTAATGTTAAAAGTAATTTTACCTTTCCCTCACGGTGTCTCTTTCAGTAACCAAGCTCTATAAATGATGGGATAAAATACAATTATACGAAATATTGTCAACATTTCTTCTGACGTAAAATTAATCATGAAAAATGGGTGAAACAAACAAAAAGAATTATCGTAAAGAAACGGCCCCACAAACTGACAATCCTATAAAAGTACAAGCTGAACAATAATTTCTTTTGGGAATTCTTTTCTGCAAACAGTTGTTTTGACAAACCAAAAAATGCGGAAGAATTGGTTAGGTTACATATAAGTGACTGGTTAAGCGACTTAGTTACTGAGACAAAGGAAGGATTTTAAATGATAGGTCATAAGGTAGCGAGAAAAAGAAAGAAAGGAACAAAGCGGGGGTCATTTGTCACTACAGGGTTGATCTGATATTCCTTGGTAAGAAAGGTTCCTGTAACATAAGTTGAAAAAAATGTTTTCTATCAATTCAATATACCTTAATAATATGTCATTATTAGTAAAATATGAATTTTCATATTTTATGCGTGTGAATAAAATTGTCCAAAACCACGTAAGTAAAGGACCAAAAATATAGCACTTTTTGTTTGACAAAAGATGGCCCAAAAATCTGACTCTACTAAATAAATCAGCATTATGGGGTAAGGAGGATTTGGGGGAGGGGTACTAGACCATTGTGTAACCGGTTAAAAATTTATAAAGCAAGCAACACACCACAACCGTATATTTAACGAATATGAATTATTCTGACTGAAAATTTGCAAAAGCCCAACACATTCTTACAACCACAATAAATGGAAAGGGTACAGTTATTTCTGGTGCTGGTAATCTAAGAGCAGTGCCACTCCAGACACAGCCAGGCCAACTATCTCGGGGATCCACTTTAAGTCTTGGTTTGTTCGAGTCTCTTTTGCATGTCTGGTGGATACAGCTTACTGGAGGTAATGTGTTTCTATTCACATTGTAGTCCCTTAAAAAACTTACTGAATGGTATTTTGTACGTCAACATATATTTCCTGGGGCGATTGGGTTAATGAGTCTTGTGATAGTAAGTACGGTGCATTAAAGCTGGAAAATGATTTGAGGACGTTGTGACAGATAACCACAAATCACTATTTCAAAAAAATATTTTTAGTAATGTGGTTGTAAAAGGAATAATAAGGAATTATCAAAAGTTAGTTATTTGAAACGATTTCTACAAACGTACCAGTAGACCAGTCAACTGCTCATTTAATATTGTTGTAGATTCCATCATGACATCCTAGAAAAAAGTAAAACAATATTTTAATTCGTTAATTACCTTTAATTAATTATTCATTTCTCAGCTTTTAAACACGAAGAAAACACCGCCAATACAAAATGTATTAATAAAGTACCATGACTTGGTTATACTAATTAGAAGCGTGGTGTATACTTCACCACTTTTTACACCTTGGTTCCAGTTCCCAGCATGAAACTTTTAAAAGTACGTCAAGCCGCGCAAACTCAAGCTCATCATTGACCATTTTGTATTATCACGCTAAAGGCAAGTAAAGCCAGTTGTATTAGTTAATGGACCTGCAGTATTTATTGCCCGAGACATAACATGATGGATATACGATATGTCGTTACGTTTTGTTGTGCTTAATTACAAACGATACAGGGGCAACATAAGTTATGCAAGTAAACTACAGACCGAAAGAGAAGTACCTGTCGCTGCGACTCATCTTCTGAATTAAGGCGGTTTTCATGGCTGAATGTGGGAAAGTGCGAAGTCGAAAGCGATCCCTCTCCAGATTCGTTTGCATCTGCTAAAATTCCTCTATGAATATTACACGCTTCGTTAACTGCAAGGGTTAAGCGGTTTGCTGAAACAAAACAAAACAACTTTATTTTCAAAGTAACTGCTGAAAACTAAACTAAAAGATACCTAATATAAAAACAAACACACACATATATACTTGTATCGAAATAATTATATCCGAGCGACAGTGTTCAATAATATTTGAACATTACAACTATCGTTTGGCGAATGACAAAAACATCAACAAAACTTAGTTTAGGAAAGTCAGTTTCATGTTTTGTGGACTTTTTGTCGGCAATTTAACATACACTAAAAAACAGATATATTAACAGGGCACAAGTCATTAAATCAATTGGGAAGAAAAGCTTCTCCGGTGTTGTTTTGTTGTTTCTTTACCTGTATACAAAGCATAAATACAGATAGCGGTAAACAAAGAAATATCCGTCAAGTCAACACAAATACTCACCTTGCAAAATAGCTGCCAAGACCAGTTCCCTAAGAAAAAAAATTCAAAAAAAATTAATGTACTTCTGTTTTTTCCAGAAAAGTAAAATTCTTATCGTTCACGAAACAGTTGGGGATTACGGGGATTACAAATCGTTAAAAAAACCCTCATAACATACTTTGGATGGGGCTTCTATACAGCTAAAATAAATCAATATCTATAGAAATTTTGTATGAGACGTTCTTTCTGTAAAAATAAGCATTGGGATTTCCAAGAAGTACTAATATATATTATGGAGTAAGAATGTAACTCTTATTAATTGCCGCTCAGAAGTCCTTTGTGTGTTTTATGGTGGTGCAAAAGGAATTTTTTGTGTCTGTCACCGGCACACGACTCCTCCAAAGCCTGTCCAAAGCCTGGTTGAGAATGGAGGAGGGTTGCGAGAAAGGGCGGTCACCTTACCTCGTAAAATATTTCGAACTACAGAAACAGCATGAGGTGACCAACCAGGTCAAAATCTAGGGCGTCGGACAAGAACGCAAACATCTTTAAAATCAGTTCAGACGACCTCTTCGCTTACAGTGTCTCTGATGTATCTAACTCCAAAATCTTCTCCGCCACACATCAAACAAAGACTAGAACATGGACTTTTAGGGAACACAAAGAGAAACTGGGTGTGCAAACGGATGACATTCAAGCCTTGGCCAGAGCCCGAATGTGTTGGAGTCATCTTCCTGTCCGATGTCCCACCCAGGGCAGAAAAAAAATAAGGTCTAAGGTAAGGTCACCGGCACACACTAGGCTCTTTATACGGGTTAATACTTTGCCGAAAAGGCCACGAAAAATGCTAGGGTATGATAATCCTCCTAACGCGTGTGAAATATCAGCGAGAAAAGTGAAAAAATATACAGAATGTGGCGGGAAAACTGGAAAGTACTGCGGAGAATCTAACTATATTAACAAATTGAAAGTTACCTCGGTTCCAGCTCTAGATCTTGTGACAACTACAAAATCAAACAGAAAACTAAATAAGAACAAATAAACATTTTATATATAGTTTAAATAAATATGGTAACAGTACATTTCTGTCCTTACTTAATAAGTTCGTTACCATACCTTTCAAAACATTGGAGTTCCAAAAGTACATGGTCGGTAACGGGGCTCAGTGGGGCTTTATAGTAAGAAATGAAGAGTTGCGAAAAGATGACTCCCGCTTGTTTTATTCTTGTTCTTACATTAATATTCTTTCCTGTTATGTTTATTTCCATGTATTCTACTGCTACCTCAATTTTAATATAATTTCTTGTCGTTTTGGTTGATTTTTATTTTCTAAGTTAAGGAACTTATGTCCATGATCAGTAGCTTATATGTGTGCTTGTGTATTACGTATTCTCCCAGAAACATTTAAGTTTACATAATCCGTTCAAGGATCATATTTGTCATTAAAGTTACGTACGGGAGCAAGTATTTAAAAAGATACGTCATTTTGATGAAACAAACCACTGGATTCCAATTTCAAAACCAATAGCTCACAAGTGACCAAGATCTTAAACTCGAACAGAGTACAGGTGACGAGCATCACCTGTATATTTTACGTAATGGAAACGAGTGTGAATGCGAGTGCGAATGAGCATTTTTAAATCCATGACTGTGTCTTTACACTCGGTCTTCCCTAAAACTTCTGCCATGGTTCATTTGGCACCCGAACTTTATAACTCTCATCCGCTTTCATTCTGGCCATGAATAAATATACTAGCAAAATGTTGCTTAAAAAGAAGATAATTCATTCACCCTTACTTTCCTTAAAATGAAATTCACTTACTGAGCAGAAACGAAACAGCGTCTAAGTTCCTGGGAAAACGCATTAGTTGAGGGTAGTTCTTTATCTTTTAGGTGTGGGTTGAAATTTTTATCTAATAGGGGAACGACTTTTAGCGGTACTTAGTCACGTGTACAATATTAAGGAAGTTTTAATTTCAAAATTAAGCTGTGGATGTGTATTGATATGTAACGCAGCAGCATTTTCCGTTTTCCTTTCTAAGGAGAACATATGGTAAAGTTCGTAAAAATCCTTTGACATACCTCGGGATGGATAAGCGAAGATGGATTTTCACCCTACGGAAAAAAGACAACCTTACTGAAATGCAGCAAAGCAGAAATGTAAATAAAACAATCCGACCTTAACTGTAAACCACCCAGCTCGGACATCCGGCATTGGGTACAACTAACTGCAGGGTTTTGTGCAATTTTATCACGGTTTGAAGGTATGCTACCTGATTCCCCACTATGAGAAAATGATAAATGATATAATGTGACATGCTCCCAGTAGCTAGTTTCACCAATTAGCACAAAAACCGCAACAGCAACAATAATGAGAACAATAAATCCAAATAAATGACATGTTTAAAATTGTCTCTCTTCTACAAGACGGTAAATCGAACAAAATTTAATATCAATGACAATGCAGACGGATTTCACCTATCCCCTCCTTCTTATATTCATGTGGAACAAAAAAAAAGCTGAAAAGAATAAAATAAATGCTTTTAGAGGGTAATTCCAGATCCTTTTTGGTAGTACAACTTCCAGAAATATCAATAATGTCTACCTTAATAAAACGGAACAGCGGGTACCCGTTTACGCTTATCTTTTGATTGGTCCATCCGGCACGAACAAGGGCTACGCTGTGTTCCCTAATAGATCGATGTTTCGTTTGGAACAATGGTTAAAATTATATTAGATTTGAATGACAGAATTTAAACGTTTTGTTATATGGCAATGGGTTCTTGCAATATACTGCAGCTGTATATAGCCCAATGTGTGAGCAAGGTTCGTTCTGAACTTTTTAATTCTATTTTGGTTTAAAAGATTTATTAGTGTAATTTGGACGTATTGATGTTAGTGCATGATCAACACATCATTTCATGCATTAGCAAATAAAACTGATTTTAAGCAATTCTAAAAAAAATCAGCTAAAAAACCTGATTGGTATCTTTACCTTCAATAAATCAACGTTTTCTGGGACATCAAAGCCTTCTTTTCAGCACCGACTGTTTTACGTTCATGTATAAGCAAATACTCATATTACAGCAAAAACGCAAGCACCAACTGTGTAGTGGGGTGATACTAAGTATACCCCCAATACTTCCCCGCCCAAAACCAAGTGTATCCAAAAAGGGTTCACATTTTCAGGAAAATAAAGGAAACTCGAAAAACCAAATCAATGCAATATAACTTCATGTATATTTATAACGAAAACAATCAATTGGTAATACAATAAGTTATGCAGGGTTTTGCATTTAGTTTGTTGCAAAAATGTTACTGAAATTTGAAATCTAAACAAAAAAACATTTGTAACAAACACAAAAAAACCCAAACGAACAAAAACGAAAAAATAAGTAAAATAAAATAAAAGATCAAACAAAGTATTTCCACATATCCAAGGACAGGATACATGGTACAGGTTCCATAAGAACAAACCTTTTTAAAAAAGGGTTGTGCTTAAAAACTAACAAACCCGAGCTAAAAAAGTCATCAACAAAACAAATTCAATGTACCCGTAATTCCGCAATAATCTTTTGTTTTTCTTCCAAAACTCTTCGTAGTTCTTCGTCTTTTTGTTTCAGTTGTTCTAATGAAAAAAAAAGTCAAACTTCAATGGCAACTCATAAACGGTGAAAAAGGCTAAAAATTGTTGAAGTACTTATCTAGGCCATATAATATCAAATATATAAGGCAATACACACATAAATACAATTTGATGTAAATAATATATTCCACATCAAGTACTTTAGCATATTTCTTATGATTGGCCCAGGAATACAGGACTCGTAACCCACTATGGTTTATGAAGAATTCTCTCCCCTCTTCTTTTCTGATCCCTGCATTACCGTCGTGTAATGAACCACTGGCCTTACTGTCCAATGGTATAACACGGTTTGTGTGATCACAACAAAATTATATTAGCTAAGTATAGAAAAAAAGATATGTGACAGTTAAAAACGACTCTTACAAAATTGTTCAATTGAAATTTTACATATCACACGAAGGAAATGTATTCACCATTTATAACGCTTATTTCAAAAACGATCACAAGCTCAGTTGAAATGGCTGTAAACAGTTAATACAAGATTAAGTGATAAACAAGAATTCGTTTGAATATCTGGAAAAGAAGAATCGCAGAGAGCTTTGGAGCAATGTCAAAGATAAGGCGGCTGAACCATAAGACCCTTTCCATTTTAAACATATCTACTCGGAAAAAAAACCCCAAAAATAGCTGTTTTCCAACTTTCTCAGCAACAACAATAACAAAAACAAAAATGCTAACAGGTCTACACCATTCTTATGCTATCAAAATTTGATGCGTTAGTTCTGGGAAATGCAAACGACTTTTGGCCATAAGGTGTTTTCATATTCAGTAGAGCAAGATTGAAATCGGTATTGGGTGAAACGCAGGAATGAACATCTGATAACCTGGCGATAATATTACCTAGGATTTAAGGTGCGGTGTGATCACAGGATTTATAAAAGATTGCAAATGTTCTTCGATTAATCAGTTTCTAGACGGCCAGATCAGCCGCTTCAATAAAAGATGGAGGGTCAAATGGGCTAAAAGTAAAAATTCTTTTGCAGCTCTGTTCTGTAATTTCTGCAAGGTTTTCAATTTAGTTGCCCCAGTGCACCCCAAAATGACCAACAATAACTTGAGTAAGTCTCCACAATACTAAGATACATGTTCCTTTAATGTATCCGCTTGCACCAAGTGTTGCACAAAGTTTAAAGTCCAGTTCAATATCCCCAAAGCTTTTTTCTGTGCACATTTTGTGCTTTTCCCACTTTATGTTATCGTCAACCATAAGACCATGATAGATTCCTCAACAAGATAGATATGGTTTCTATTTTACTTAATAATGCGGAATCAGTGCTGCACGTGACGATCCTATGATCATGGTTTGCGCGTTGAGAACATTCAAGTAAAGCTAGTCATCTTGTAACCATTTATCAAGGCAGGCCAGTTCTACATTGACAATGGAATATATCTTTTAAACTATACGAATTGAACAAAATTGCTGTATCACAAGCACACATTGTCACTTTTGCCATTGCCAAAAAAGGCCATTAAAATAGGGCAAAAAAAACAACAACAAAATGGTCAATGGTAAAAAACCTTGAGGTATCCCTATTTTGATTTCTGCGAGATCGGAAGTGACGACGCTGACCTTGTAGAACTGCCTGCGATTATGAAAGTATGAGCTAAATGTAGGTATGAGATTACTGGTGTTCAAGATCATCGCTTTTGTAATAACACACATTATTCAGATGGATTTGATCGTATAAAGTCCTTTAAAAAGTGTAACGTTAAAATACCTGCCAATTAAAATTCAATAAAACATGATTCATTTCCTTCACTAAAGCTTTTTATATATATATATATATATAGACTATAGAGTACATTTGCACAAATTTACCATATAAATATGTCATCCGCTCTTTCGATGGCGGCTCAAATTTTCTTCTTCCTGCTTCTTCGTTACTTTCCACGCTACATTCTCTTTGTGTTAAAGCTGTCCCCCCTGATTCAGTATGATCATCTACGACTGCTTCATTCGTCAATTTATCAAAATCCACTGGTGACTGTTTGAAAAAAATGGGGGAAAAAAGAAATAAGTCCACAAATGTCCTACAATAAAAAAACTGAAGTTGTGAAATGTCTTAACCCCACCCACACCCCCTCTTTATCCATCACGCATCTATTGATACTTGCTTTCTGGGTAATGTTTTACTTTCTGTTGTGCTTTTAGGCTTCAGGTCAACGCAATGTTCGATTTCATTTTGGCTTCCTTCTTCACTTGCAGAGAAGAATGAAGGGAATATTGTATTTTCCATTGACCCAAATGTCAAATACAATGAATGCAAGTACTCCGCTGTCAGTGTCACATTTTATCATACATGATAGGTGCATGAACAAATACAATCTGAAATTCGCAGTATTTTTCCCAGAAGTAGTTAAGCGGCTTTCAGTAAAGCTGAACACAAAAAAAACAAAGCGCTGAGTCACACAAAATTAATATTTTCTTGTAGTAAATTAAAATCACTTGTACCTTGAACAAAGAGAGGTCACGAATATCGGTTACAGTTAACATTTGTAATGCAGTAAAAGATTAAAGTAATGTACGTGGAGGTGTAAACAAAACACTATCCACGTCACTACTTACTTTTGCTTTTGCATCTCTTGTATCCGACTGAGACAGGCTTGTGTCGCTCTGCGACGCATCCTCGCCGTCATCATCGTCTTCGTCTGATTCTTTCCTTTTTCTTTCACCTTTAGCTATATTTTCTTCATTTCCATTCGTCTCAGGGATTGTGGGAGTTGTGCCCAGTGATAAACCACCTCGTCTTCCTCGTTCTAAAAAAACCCCAGTGAGCAATATCAATAAAAACTGCAAAACGGGGTTGATGTTTTATCAGAAATGTCGATGATGACCGAAAAGATATGTTGACAGAAATACTTTTGACATAAATAAGGATAGAAAATTATATGTATTTTGAAACGAATAAGTTTCAAGAACAGTATGCGAGAAAATACGTTCGCGTGCGCATGGATACACGCATACGCCTTTAAAATAAAGAACGTTGTGTGCTACCGCAAAGGCAAATCAAAATCATAAAAAATAAACTTTAGGTATATTTCCTAAACTGATAAAATGTGCAGCGTAGCCTCTACATCTGACACAGCTTATCATGACACGATACGGAATAAAGCAAAAACGAGGTTTAACGAGTTGGGGAAAATGGTAGACCTTCACAGCAATACTTTAATCACAACAATTTAAAAATAGAATTGCAATTGTATTAATCATGTAAAAATTTCTCCAAATACAACTTACCTTTCATTTTAGCGGATTCCACAGCATCTGTTATCATCTTTACCCAGCTGATGACAAAACGCAAAAAGAAATATTGAAATAAATAAAGTCACAAACAACTGTTATGAGAGACAACAAATAAAGCTTGGTAAAAGTGAAGCGCTGCTAATAAAAGAATCTGGATTTGAATTAATACGAAGGAGAAAACCCCTACACTCTTTAACGCCTGTAGTTTGATCAAACGGGCTGTTGAATTGTAATGCCTTGGTATGTGCTGACGAAGACTAATAACTGAAGAAAACCGTTAACTGTTAAAAACCTCAGAAGCGTAACTGATTTGGTTTTAAGTCCATCAAACACAATAAAGGATAAACTTTAAGACAACAAAACACGAAGACTATAACGACAAGGCCATCTACTTACCCTCTTCTTTCAGTTGCAGTTCCCGTGACCATTTCATAAATTTGAGGTCCAAGTGATGAAGTACTGACAAGAAAGAATGCTTTTTTGTCTGCACATAAAATAAAAAAAAGGCATTTATAAGTTTCCAACAATTTTTCGAAGGGTTTCAAATGAAAAAAAAAAGAAAAGAAAAATACGGGAGTATTTCTGATAAGGAAAATTTTACACTGACGCATCTAAATATCCAGATATACATGAATACACACATTGGCACTAACATATGCAAGTTACATATGCGTGCGCGCGTTTCTTTTCAAATAGTTTCATGTTGATTAAGGAACGGTGGTGCGCTTTCGAGTCCTTTTCGGATGACATCAAACAAATATCACATATCTGACTGCGTGTCATAAAAGAATACCAAGTTTCTGAAGGTCTGTTCCTGCTGTTCATAAATTACGTCTTGGCGAACTGATATCACAATATAAATGGCAACCACAAAGGATAAAATGCATCACATTAAATAATAACACTTGATCTTAAAAATCTTAACACAAGTATTTTGGGCAAACGGCCAGCTAAACAGCTGTATCGTTTCATATATATATATAATTGGTTGGAGGGCATCCAAAACCAAATGTAACGGAAATTTTGGTTCAACCAGGTGGACTTCGCTAGTAAAATCGTATAAAACATAAAACTAATTTAGCTTGGAAGCTGTGTAACTGATTGATTACACCTATTTACGATTAATATATTATAGCTTTTAGAATATTAATCGTAATTCTTATACGAACAAGAACCTTTGTACAATCCTCAGCAGACACAGCTCTAAATTTAACTAAGCAAGATTGGCCTTTACATACACAATACGCATATACGCAACGCCTGAGGATAACATATTTTAGCTTAGCTTAGTACACGAAATCCCATAAATGCAAACAATGGTTATTATATGTACAGACGCTGCTTTAAACAAAAGAACCTTCTCCAAAATAGCTTCTGTCACAAGGGGCAAAAGTGAGCAAGGTGCAACAGGTCAATTTTCCAATTCCAAAAAATTTTTGAAACCAATCCCCAGAGAATTAACCTGACATTGATTTAAGTCACTCAAAAATATTTACAGTATATGTCTCACATATATATTATCTATGCAAATAGCTTACCTGTAGCAACATTTCTTATCAACAAGTTTGCCAGTTTTATCACAGGACTATGGGTGTTTTTCTACAAAAAAGAAAAACTAAAATGTTTAAATAGACCTTCACAAAAAGTTTCTTCGCAATAAAAGAAAATAACTGGTGTCAGCATTCAGGAGGAGCTTTTACATAATCTTAACCTTCCCGCAGATCCTTTAAGAATACCTCCCCCAAAAGCTTGTGTAAAAGCTCCTCCTGAATGTGGCTTGTAGGTGACTTATTAACTTTATGAGGAGACATAAATTTCCCTAAACAAAAAACAATGACTCAAAAGTACCCTAAACATTTAATTTCGGTTATGGTATTAGAGGAATGAACGAGTTAAAACCGATTATCGTCATCGTTGGAATTAAATACAAACCAAAAGTTTAGATCACTACTTCAACTCTAGCGCTTCAAGGTTTCAACAAATACAGTGATAAATACAGATTGGAGAATGATTGGACTCTATTGGTACGATATTTCTTCATAAGTCGTCTGCCTTTATTTAATTACATGACGGAAGAGCCGAGAAGTCTTCTTACGGTATCAAAATTAGTGATGAGTAAATTCTTGGGGCTGTGAGATATATACAACAGCCCGACAAAAAGGAGCAAACAATTTAAAGGTCTGACAACTGTCAGCAATTCTCATGGAAAGAGAAGACATTTTAAACACATGGTCCAAATACATAGAGGAACTTTATCATGATGAAAGAGGTTCACCACCCGAAATCTAAAACACAGATGGTACTTGTGATAGAAGAGGAGGTATGCAGAGCTTTCAGGAAAATGAAAAACGGAAAGGCAGCAGGTCCTGACAGCATTCCATTTGAACTTATTGCTGCCTTAGATGAATTGGGTGTGAAAGCTGTCACAAAGCTACTAAACAGTATAAATGATACAGGCACTATCCCAAGAATCCAGGCACAACAGACTGCGATCAGCACCGTACAATCAGCCTAATGAGCCATCTCACCAAAGGTCTCTTGCGTTCTCTCATGAACAGAATGAGGCACAAAATACTGCCAGAAATATCTGAAGTACAGTTTAAGGGTACAAGAAATGCAATCTTTGCCTTGAAAACTGTCACAGAAAGGTCCACAGAGGTACAGAAAGATCTATACCTGTGCTTCATGGACTATTCCAAGGCATTCGACAAGGTGCGACACACTGATTTGTTTAACATTTTAACTGGGCTTAACATTGACGTAAAAGACCTTAGAGTCCTCAGAAACCTTTATTGGGAACAGGAAGCAGCCATCAGAGTTGACAATGACTATAGCGACTACAGACCAATACGCAGGAGTGAGACAGGGATGCGTTTTTTCGCCAGACCTATTCAATATTTACAGCGACATTTTACGCAATATTGAATATCAAGAGGGTATCAGTGTGGGTGGACACAACATCAACAATTTGAGATATGCAGACGACACTGTCCTTATTGCAGACTCCGAAGACAAACTGCAGCGAATACTATCAACAGTAGCAGATGAAAGCAATAAAAAAGGATTGCAACTCAATGCAAAGAAAACTGAACAACAAGTGTAAAGGAGAGAACATTAAACAAATGGATAAATTTAATTATCTGGGTTGCATCATCACATTGATGGTAGGAGTGATACAGAAATCAAGAAAAGGATCGTAATGGCAAAATCCTACTTCAACAGCATGAAGAGTATATTTATAAACAGAAACATAAAACTGAGCACTACAATCAGGATCTTGAAGACTTGCATATGGTCAATTCTGTTCTATGGTACCGAATGTTGGACATTTACAGAGGTGACTGAACGTCGTTTGGAAGCAGCGGAGATATGGTTTATCAGAAGAATTTTAAGGGTCTCATGAACAGAAAGAAAAACAAATGAAGCGGTTATGCGTATGGCAAATTACAGCAGATTACTTATCAATACGATCCATGGCAGGCACTTAAAGTTCTTTGGACATATAATGCGAGCTGATGGGATCGAAAGAAGCTTAATGCTAGGAAAAATTATGGGAAAAAGTGCAGAGGAAGACCATGAACAAAGTTCACTGAAAATCTCAGCAAGATCACAAGACGTATAACTTTGGATCTCATCAGAATGGC
Organism: Morbakka virulenta; assembly: GCA_003991215.1. NCBI lineage: Eukaryota > Metazoa > Cnidaria > Cubozoa > Carybdeida > Carukiidae > Morbakka > Morbakka virulenta. The sequence goes on along the minus strand of RDPX01000013.1, from coordinate 3,117,467 downwards.
CGAAAGCAGAGAGAACTGGAGAGCCATGGTGCCATCGATGTCTGCGCGAACAGACCTGATACCTGAAGAGAGAGAGATAACTGAACGAAATGAAGGGTTAACCAATGTATACAAGAGTATACCAAACCAGGAAATGTGAAACTTTAACCAAGAAAGTTAATTGTCGAATGGATTACGGGTGCTTAGAATTAACTTACTGATATTACTTCCTGATAGATTCAGGTCAAGATGAAGATGGCGTCACTGACATAGAATAAAAGATTATGTATACATACAAGAAAAGGTACAACAATTACATTAAATGCTGTATGTTCTTCCTTTTAAAAATTTTTTAAATAAGAGCCCTTCTTAAATAACCGGCTCCTCAAACTAGCATTAATCTATAAGTTCAATTTTCAAATACGACGCATATGCGGTACATACTGTACAAGATATGATTTACGATGTAAAAAAACCTAGCCAAATACAGCTCTCTGGGTGAATATTTGCTAGTTCCGCCTTTAATGAAAACTTGGAGAAGGATAAGAATAGCAAACATTTTGAAGGCCTTTTACTGGTGAGCTTTCGAGTACTGTAATCAAATAAAATCTTTCAGGTATCAACTTCGGTACTTTTAAATATTAGTATGACAGAGCATTTAAGAAGCTTCAAGCAACCACACTCTTAGCTCAAGATACAAGGCAGTCGGAACACACAATTATTTTCCTACGATGTTTGGGGCCCAAAACTGGTGCTAACACAAAACCCGCTTACTGTACAAACTACCTGTTGTCTGTTTTTCATGATGTCCGATCAGCGTGTTGGTGCATGTTCACTGGTTTAAAATATTCAGCTCTGCCAATCGCAATCTTTGGTCAAAACTGAGTTATCTGCCTTGGGTAGCTAAGATACCACTAAGAAACGGGAAAAGTTGGCCATCGGGCGTTAATATGGAACCTGTGATTTTCTTCTTACCTTCGTTTCAATGCTAGCCCCAGCTGTTGTTGTGCTATGGCATTTCAATATATATTTTTCGTCTTGCTTTTGTAGTAACACCAAGACGTCGTCTAACAGCAACGCATGCAGTTCTACATAAAAAACAAACAATAAAAGGGTAAAAAATGTTCCTAACTACCAATGTCCCTAGTCTATTTTACTGTTAAGGGGTAAAAAAAAATTAAAGAAACATCTTCTAATAAATTGTTTATCAGTGTTTCTGGAAAAACACAAACCAATACTTTCATGTTTTGCAAATAGTTCATAAAATATGGCAAAGAGCAAACTGGTAAAAAAATGTGTGTAAATATCGTAACATTAAAAAAGTGCTTGCAATTCACAATATGTAGATGTATACAGCATCGACCATTTTATAGCGGCAGTCTCTACAGTCCAGCATCGTGTCCATAAGCTAAAGTCTTCAGGATTTTCAAGCGATATGTACAGGAACACACATTTTTGACACTAGGATAGTGTTTGGCTATTTTGTTAGTTTTACTTTCGTTAGGAATTCCTGGATGAGGGCTGTAATGTTAATAATAANGGGTAAAAAAAAATTAAAGAAACATCTTCTAATAAATTGTTTATCAGTGTTTCTGGAAAAACACAAACCAATACTTTCATGTTTTGCAAATAGTTCATAAAATATGGCAAAGAGCAAACTGGTAAAAAAATGTGTGTAAATATCGTAACATTAAAAAAGTGCTTGCAATTCACAATATGTAGATGTATACAGCATCGACCATTTTATAGCGGCAGTCTCTACAGTCCAGCATCGTGTCCATCAGCTAAAGTCTTCAGGATTTTCAAGCGATATGTACAGGAACACACATTTTTGACACTAGGATAGTGTTTGGCTATTTTGTTAGTTTTACTTTCGTTAGGAATTCCTGGATGAGGGCTGTAATGTTAATAATAAAATATGGGACTTAACAAAATGCATGCATACGTGTTAAAGTAACGCTTTAAACAAAACTTCTATACAACTGCTATTTAATACAAATAATGTAAGTTTTCAATAAATTCGAATTGAAACTAAGATATAAGCTAGCAATTAATTGGTGGACAACTTGTACTTACCAACTGACTTGTTTCTTGTAACTCGCCATGTAAGATCACCGTCACGAATAAGTTTGTGTTTAGTGATATCTAATTCCTGAAAAAATATAAAGAAAGTTTCAGTAAGTTAAATGTTTTTATTTCATCGAAAAAAGGATGCAAGTTATTATTGTTATAATTTATTAACTGCTCTTTGCTTTCTAAATATTTCATTCTTTTTCTGTTTTTGTTTTTAAAAGTCAATGTTAAATGGCTATTCCGTAAACATTTCACTTTTCTTTAGAGACCAGTTGAAAAATCAGGTTAAATCAATAACCTTTGTATCATGTTTCTTCCCTTACTATATCTAACAATTTTACAATGAAAAAAAACACAAAGAAAACGTAAAGAAAATTGCGAATGACATTTGGGCGCAAGGAAAAAAGATGAGAAAGTACTTCAGGCGTTTGTCAGGCAAAAGATACACAGACATCACACCATATGCATCAATGATGCTGCAATTACATGGTAAAACGTGAATAAAACATAATCTCAATAAATAACAATGAAGCGTAATTTAATTACTGCACAGTGAAAAAAAAGCGAAAACTTTTGTCTGGGTCATTAAATTAAACATTTACAGGCAAGCTAATTACCCGTTATTCTGAAATTTAACTCCAATAAGACACGTAAGACACGTGTGTACAGTAAATACACTTACCATAATTTCTTTTTTCATATTTTGATTTGAACTTTCTACCTGTTTAACTTCGATTTTCTTTGAAAGTTCTGCGAGCCACTAAAAGATGGAAGAACATTTAATGTAATTAAAAGAAACTATTCCATTAAATCATTTAATTTGCTACCGAAAGGTCTCAGTAATAGCTGCCTTTCACCAGCACTAACAATTAAAACCAAGGATCATGCAAAAAGTACAAAGGTATACATATGGTCAAACCGTTGGTCTTGCAATTCCCTGCTCGACAACTAATAAGGGAAAAAACAACAATAAACACAATTTTCTGCCGGAACTTTCTTCCTTCCTTTCAGTGTTGACGTACCTATTTGTTAATCCCTTCTTAATTATAGCTAGAATACTTTATGTGCAATAAAAAGAGTATCCGATAGTCAATTCAAAGACATGTAATTCTGGTGTAACTAACTAAAACAGTTAAATTCCATTTTCATTCTTGCAAGTCTAATTTCATCTAACTCATGTATAATGGTTGAAAACTGCTGTTTAATCCAACTTTGTGATTACAAACGCAATACTAATAAGAACCGCTGCTGAGTAATAGGGTTTAGCCATACCCGTGTTACAGCATTTGATCGCTGCCATAAAGAATGCCTCTTTTATCAAACAAGACTTCGTTAAAATTTCTGCAAAGACACAAACGCTTTTTAATAAGCACTACAAAATAGCAGCGACATACAACTTTAAGTAAGCTAGAAATGGTACTAATGACTGTCTCAAACGCTTAGTGAAATCCTTTGATTCATTTGGATATCATTGGCAAATATTAAGGGTGGTGGTCACTCATGGCAGACTATTGCCAAATACCTTTGAAAATATGTGGAACGCTGCTCAGTACGTAAAACACGAAAACCCGGAGAATCGAGTTTGACGGAAAGACATTTGCTCCATAGTCTTTTTTTCGTATTTACATTTGTTGAGACGATAGGAGCAAAAAGGGATTTCAAGGCCCATCACTAATGGCTTCTCGTGGTTAATGAATAGCTAGCCTAAGAAATAAACCACGGGGTCTTCTGGCTACAAATAATATCAAACAAGAACCTTCTGAATTACTGGGTAAATGATATATTATTTCGACAATAGTGGCACAATGGATTAAACTGGTGTTTAGGGCGTTAATCAAAAGTTCTGTCAACGAATCTCGCACAGGTCAATAAATCTGGCACAACTATACTACCTGGAAAAGGTTGATTCCTTAAAAATCTTCGATTTCCTTAGAACTAAACCTTTAAAACTGAACAACACTTGCATCCAAAATTGATTGCAAATTAAACAAATATCCCAAAGGAACTCAATAGCTAAAAACAATTAAGAATGGCTTATTTGTGTGCCTGAAAGTCAGCATGAAACATGGAAAAACACATATTTTGAGTTGTTTCTTCTCTACAATTATTTTTTCTACCACAGTCAGTGATGCTGCACAGAACCTGAAATTCTGGAGTTCAAAGCACTATGACATACCAAAGTCGTGGACGTTAATTTATCAAGAAGACAAAATACTTACAGCACTATTTTCTGTCTCTTTGATTGTTTGGTTGATTTTATTCAATATTGCCTACAGAGATAAATAAAAGTATCATAATCCAAATAGTGACAATAATCCAGTAAAACCTGCCCATAACAGTCACCAAAGGGACTGACCAATTTTGGTCTTTATAAAGGGGTCCCTGTTCTACACAGGTCAGATATTAACGAGATAATTTTTTTCTTGATGACACCATTTTGTGTCTAATAATTACCAGAATGTGCGCAAAATAGTAACTTTTATTTCTCTTATACCAGTGAATCCATGTTTATGAGGAAATGCAGCCAACTGATTTGCGTAGGATACCACCGTTTACAGTGTAATACACCAACTCGGTATTTCTTCAGGGATCGGCTCGTCATCGGGGGTGCCACCCGAAACATGCTTCCCCCTAAACATCTGGAGCAATTCCTTTGCTGGCATCTCCCAATTCGTAATCTCAGTCTCACAAGTCGCTATATCTTTCTCCGAGCCTACTACCTCCTGGATTCCACATTCAAACAACGCCACTGCAACCTCGCTTACCTTCTAACAACGGCATCTATGGCAGTTTCGGTAAATGATGTATCAGTATCCGCTGCAGCATTCATTTCTTTGGTGGAGATTTAGGTAGCTGACACCATATTGCATCTCCGAAAACATTAGTCTTGGGGTCCACATCACTCCACACTGCAATACACAAAAAAATTCCGTTAGCAAAACTAATTTCCTTCCAAAATCCAGAACCTATCTTGGTTCTGTCGACAGCCATCTTCTGAACAATGCAGCACAATTGTTTCTTTATGTATTTCAGCTTCAGGGCCTGAACTGGGCCTTGATCTCTTGGTTGTAACTTTGAAGTAGTGTTTGCAGGCTGGAAACAAATTTTTATGTTTTCGAGTGTCACATGATGCGAATGGGATATTGCACTATTCATGAAAAGGAGAACCTTACGATTTCTTGACTCATTTTTGTTAAATAGTCCTCCATGATTGCAGAATTAAGTGACGCTTTAGAACTGTGATGATACATGATGGGTAACGTGTTCAGGTCCGTGTTCTTAAAACAGCGGGGGCTTTCTTTGATTTACTAATCGTTAAACCTCGTTCTTTATTACCAACATAGCATTACAGTCAACCTCTCTTTCGACTGTTTACCACCCTTATCCTCATTTCCCATTACACGGAGAGTCTTGTTGGTCGAAGAGCGAACGAATAGCCCATTTCCATCCAGATAATAAATGTTCCCGGCTTCATAGTCTGCCATTAAATCAGGGAGTATATCTGTCTGTTGCATAACGTTACTGATGACGTCAGCGCTCCCACCGAAAACAGTCCCATCGGACATGTGTCGCTTGCAGGAGCTTTCTAATCTGCCGTTTCTCAATCAGTGGGGCATCGACAGCCAATGTTCGGGCTCTTGCATCTTTAAACCACTGACACATGCGACCGACACACACACACAAAATCAGCGAGGTTACGACAACTTTTCCCAGATTTTGATTGTCCAATAACATCGATCTTTTGTTGCAAGCTCAGCGTTTTCCTTTTTCCATTCCACATTTCGATTTCAAGAAGTCACAGGTAATTAACAATATCAAATGACGCCTGTTCTATGAAGCGTGTTAATAAAAAACTCCAAACAAAACATAAAACCTATCCAATTAATTGACAACTGGTTGTTGTTTATTCAAGTGTCGCTGGTAAGTTTAATTAAATAATTAACCGGAAAACACGGGGAAATATGAACCTGGACCGTTCTGTGAAGGTAAATTATTTTTCAAAATGTAACGGCTGGTTTATTGTTGACCGCAGTGGACAGCTGGCTGTTCTACAGAGGTGGACGCTTAGGCAGGTTATCCTGTAATATACAACTGGTTGATATAGATTAAGATGGCTATGGTCTGATGAATAAATATATAATATTATTAACCGATCTTGCTGAAGGAAAATAATCATAACTTAATGGTTCAATCTTTTATGTGGCAAGGATAAACATGTCCATTCTTCCAACAAACACAATCTACAGTTGAGCATAAGCAAGTAATATTTGGCCTTCATTTAAAAACACCCATTCCAAACACTTTTAGGCAAATTGACATTGCTTGGCAAAGAATTCCTTAAGCAGACGATCATGTTCTTGGGTGTGAAAGACCAGATAAAACCTACATTCGACCACATTTTTGAAAACTTGCGAGAAAGAAAAGCTTGGCTGGGATTCATGGATTCTTATCGGAAGGTAAAAGAATGGCAGTCTAATACCTCAGAACTTATTACTTACTTTACAGCATCCAACACATTTTTCTACATCTTTTCGGTCCGGATGATTTTCTGCCATGGAAAGGAGATGGAATTGTCAGTTAATCGCAGTAAAAACACATTGCACAAAACTGCTAAAATCAATCCCTTTTAAAAAAAGAATATGGCTCTCTTTCAAAAGTATTTGGGAAAATAATTACGTCATGTTTAAGTCAAAAATAGCATACTAAGGCCCATATTGACAAATTAATCGGTATAAATATCAACTACATTCTGTCTTTGACCGTAAAAACAAACTATTGCCCACAGCAATTCACGTCGCAAACAAGTCGACCTAAAAAAAGTCAAGACAATTCGTAGAGATAACAAAAAATATCACTGCTAAAACTGAACAGGGGTAAAAAGTGGCACCATTTTTAATTTTATAGACTTTTATCCGTTTGCAACCCAAGCAAGCAAGCAAGCAATGCACACACGCGCGCATGCACACACACGCACATCCACAAAAACACACACTGGAATGAGAAGAAACACAACTCAGAAAAACAGGAGAAATCCTTGGTCTTTATTAAGGCGATGGGATAATGACAGTGATGATGGTGGTGGCAATGAGAATATACAACAATATATATAATTCAAAAATAATTTTGCTACTTACGAAGAGTTGATTTCACTATTGATTCCAGTAACAATGGGTATTTTGTAAAACGTTGATGTGTTTGAGCAATAATATCTGCGAATTTTAACCTCTGGCATAATGGGTTTAATTCTTGTTGCTGAAAAAAAGGTAAAATATTCTGTACTCTGTTTACGTTTCGTGAAAGTGAAATCACTGGTACAAAAACAAAACGAAAGTTTACATAACTCTTAAAATATATTATTATATATTCCTGCATCAGCAGGGTTGGGAACGTTGTCGACGTGGCTAAGAGAAATTAACTATTTAACTAATAACTAATTATCAGCTAGTAATACAAGCTATTTGGTACGATCACAAGTACCGTGGTTACGGTTTTCCTGCAATATGGAAATTATACAAATGACCATAAGGGAGCTTGAAATAAACAGACAAACGTCCAACATATTTTAGCCAATCTCATGCATTTTCTGATATCCTAGAATGGCAGTGTGTATCGGAATATTAAAGAATTGTGTCAGAAGCTTCAAAATGTTCACGTGATTTAAATATCAAACAGTTAATACACAACGTCATCGCATCACGTTTTCATTGCCAGCTGTGGCACAATCAGTTGATTAAAGAAATGCAGTCAGTAACGGATACTGGTCCAGCGATGACAACCTTTTCTCGTATTCCCCCCTACCCTTTTTTTGGTAGGTTATTTTCGCAACATACCGTCTTTTAAAAGAAATTATCATTAAACAAAGCCCAAACAACAAAAACAATGCTTGAAATAACCCACACACCATCATAAAAGCGTTGAACTTTGGATCCTTTTTCTGTCGGGCCTAGAAATAAAAAAATGCGAAATAAATGGTAATTATAATTGAGATATTTTATTGGCTGTCTACCTGCACATGATTCTCAAATTGGCCCAGGAGCAGGCCTTAAGCAGAATTCCCTATAAAAAGCAAAACAAAAACCCACCACCACCCCAAAACCCAAAATTATTAGCATAACCAAAATTCTAACGTGTTTACCTTTGATTCGTAACTTTTTGATCACTAATCCTTTCGTTATTTCGATCATTTTATGAAGACGTACAAATCACATCAGCCCAATTTAATTAACTCAATTCAACAGTCTAATATTCTGACAAGAGTCCATGTGCACTGATAATCACATTGTTTATCAATGGTTTACAGGTTTCGGGGTTTTGTTCGGGTTAACATACAGCTGATAGGTCTTATCATGACAATTACAACAAAAAAAACCCCAAAAAAAACAAAACAAAAAAACATCACCAAGCTCTCGTATTCCTGTCACAAGCCTATTTAAAAAAGCATGTTTTTTTTAGAAAAAAACGTGGTGACCTTATTAGTGCGCCACTTTTAACGAACACATGACACCATTTTTACGGTTGTCGTTGGTCCAGAATCAGAAACTTCCAGGCAAAGTAAGCCGATGGTTTACTGCTTGCTTAAATGCTCACAACTGTCGTTAAACAAGGAACATAGTTTACAACGCACACGCAATCATTCAGCAACATTAATATCTACATAACAAATTGCATAACTGTTCACTGATTTCCAAAAATTCAACATTTACTCATTTCGTTCTTAATCAACTAATCGCTGCATCCTTTTAGACACAAATGATTTTTTGGATATTCTTTCATTATGGCAACAACACTTTTTTTTGTAAAGTTCTTTTCATGAAATGTTCAAAAGTGAATCCCAAAATTCCTTTCCTTGTACCAAACAATAATTTTCAAAAAAAAAAATATTACAAAAGTGTTTCGACTTCGACTCTGCAACTTTCTATTTCAGTGCAACTGTCAATAACCACCTCACCAAGACGAAAATAAAAATACACATTCCACTAATTACCTTCAGTGCTTCCAATGCTATTTTTTGATAGTTACAAAACTTCGCAGCGGCTTCCTTAACAACTTCTCCTGGTGCACCATCAAACTAGAATGGAAAAATAAACAAGACTGTCTACACCAAAGCTATTAAAGAAGCGAGAGTGATATATATATATATATATATATATATATATATATATATATATATATATATATNCTTAAGAACATCACTGCGTACGAAAAAACAATAGAAAGAAAATAAAAAAAAGTGTATATAAACAAAAACTAAAAGAGAAGAGAGAGAGATATATATATATATATATATATATATATATATATATATATATATATATATATAGAGAGAGAGAGAGAGAGAGAGAGAGAGAGAGACAGACAGACAGACACAGACACACACGCACACACACACAGAGGGATAAAGGTAGTCCCTTGTAATCTCTTCCTTGTCCTGCATGAACAAATTAAATTAACGATTTACATAGCTCCAATCGTAATTATGGCAGACAAAATTTTATCAAAATTATTTCTCTTAAGTGAAAATTCATTAAGTTCACCGAAATAAAAATACCTATAGACACTAAAAACTGTAAAAGGGGTGAGAAAAGTGATTTGCGTTTACCACTCTTCAAAAAAAATCCACTTTTGCTTGCCATACGTGGTTTGGAACTTTTAAAAATGGTGGCGTACCAGTCACATATTAGAACAATGAAATAAAGAATCTGTAGCAGTTAACAAATACGGTCATGTTCACTTTTTTATATTTTTAGTACTTTGATTATTTTTCTATAGCATCTCTGTGACGTTAAGTTCCTCAGTTTATGTGAAAATTATCGGGTTAAGGTAGCCTAGAGAGGTAAGATGGTACAAGTGGAAGGAAACGGGCCAAGGATGAGAAAAAGGTATCAATGTACATCTTCGGAGCTCGTTTTGCGCAGTAAGATCTGAATGCTAACTGTGAAAAGTTTTCAGCACCAAGCTCCATAATAAAGTCCAATGCGGCCAGCAACGGAATTCGTCAAGGTATGAAACAAGACGGTGCACAAAACGTGAAAGAATCGTACCGAATTTAATCTGCTATGACCAGGATAACTTTAAGTAAGTCTAAGTACGAGTGTAGGAGTACTTAAAATTCAGTATCGCTAAAAAAACCCAACAAATCAACAGCAAAACCACAGCAACATAATAATAGTTTACCCTTTCAAGCATTATGTCTCCAATAGCTTGCACTACTTCATTCTGTGCACTTCTGGCTTTTAACGCAGCCAAAAGAGAAACTGGAAAGAAAAATATAATTAAGTAGGGTAAATAAGTAACAACGAACAAGAAATGGTATGATTTACACCAAAATTGACCAGTAATACCAATGTTAAATACAAAGCCAGTTATATGATGGGTGGAGAAGAGAGCCAAAAAACCTTGACAACTGTATATGTCAGCAGATTATTTAAATACTATCTGCAACCGATTAAAGCTTTGAAAGCTCAAACAAAGTAAATAACCTAAAATACATTTGGCCCTTTTTAATGTGTTTCGGACTCCTGGCCAGAGTAATGTAATAAACTTTAAAAATTATTATTAGTATTAAACAGTGTTATTAACTTTATAGAAAGATCGATGACGAACTGGAAAGTACAACTGACATCCTGTGAAGAAATTTTAGGTTATGTAAATATAGGCAGAGGTAAATTCCAAGGAAACAGCTCATGCCAACTGTTTTTTATATTGACCTTACAAATTTAAGTCTAGCTACAACAAAACAATCATGAACCTTGACAGATAACGTAATAACTCTGCACCGTACTTAATAATAGCCAAAGCTTACCATGAACTGCTATTAAGTCTTCAAGGTTTGGAAATAGCTGTTGTAAAAGTTCGGGTTGCAGAAGGTGCTTCCTCTTTATTGGTTTGTAAAACACCTAAGTAAAAGGTGAAATTATTCAAAAGAACAATTTTGAAAATGCAAACCATTGGACTTCATTACTTGCTAAAATCTTTTGTCCATTGAAACGACAAAGAAGATTTGTGCTGTACAATAAAATCAGGGAGACAATTGTGAAATTTTGTAACTCTACCTAAAAAAGACTTTGGTGCAAAAATAAAACCTGTTTCAAAATTTGGATGTTGATTTTCGGCACCAAAGTAAAGTTAAAGCTTAATCTTCGTTCATCCACATAACCTTACGTTTTAAGGGATTGCTCCTTAACATCTTCACTTCCTAAAGCACGTTTTTAAGTGTATCCTCATTTTTCTAAAGACCGTAATCAACTTTACCCTTTTAAATACATATGCAATACTTTTAAAATCCGGCCTTTGTCCCAATGCGCTTATTTATTTCAGTTTATGCAAGGCACCTGGGCACAAACGTTTTTCCGAAATGATCACTGACTATTTTGTAGCAGTTGAGCTCAACGAAATATACAAATGCAAAGCTTACCTTCTGCAGAACTCTAAGTTTTCGGACATGTGTTTTCTCAGTATGGATAAGTTCTAGGGGAAAAGAGAATGAAAATACCAACCTACAAAACCAGAAGAACTTCCTGTGCTGTTAATATGCGGTTCAATAAAAAAGGTTTGCACAACTCCAATATGACAACTGTAAAGATGGTCAATAGGAAAGAAAAAACCCAGAGTACTACCCGATTTCCGCTTCAAAAAAGGGAATTAGCGTAAAAAACAACGTGCAGTACAAAATGATATGTCTAAATCTCTTCCGTATAAATGAAATTGTATGTAGTTACCAGGGAAAAAAAATTTCCAACTTTCACTTACAGAAATTAAAGAAACTACCTCCTAATTCTCCACTCTTACATCACTTTTTAATTACTCTGGGTGGCCTGGAATAATTCAAGTACCAAAACCAGGTTTTATCTAAAGATAAAAAAACCAGAACACTTTCAAAAAGCACCAATTTAAACGCAACAAAAATAAACTTGCAATAAAAGTTGAAGTCACTTACCAAGAATGACCTCTTGGCGTTTAATTTCTTTGGTTTTCAGCCCTTTGACAATCTAAAAAAGAGGAGTTTTCCGCACATGTTAGGTAATACTCAGTTTAAGATCGGTAACAGAGATTGGCTGCCCGTGAAAAATAATTTTCCAGTTAAATTTTAAAAAAATGACAACGATTTTTTGTAACGAAGAACAAATTTCCAAAATTGCTAAGGATTTTGCACTTAGTTATCTGGTAAAGTTCTATTTTTCTGTGGTCTTTGAAGTCTTGGAATTATGTAGTAACCTACTCAGTAATAAAAATTTTCTTGAACCTGTAGGGTTACGTAGTTGTATTTATGTCAAGGAAATCGATTCGGTGATATGTTACAAAAGTAAAAAACTGAAATGCGGCGAAAATAAACGGTCATGGCAATTCCGTTTCCTGGAACAGAAAAGCATCTAAACTCGAACTGAATAAAAGAAATACCTTTTTGTCCACAACCTGTGACCAGATGGGGAACTCCTCATCCACATCTAAATCTGGATCCTACATAAAATTAAATAATGATAAAAGGGGAGAGGGAAAAAGATTACATCACACAATAAACTAGATATAAATCGGTATTAGTTACCATGATAAACTCTGTGGACCAAAACTGATTCACGACTCAGAAGATCAAGAAAACGTGAGTCCACCTAGTGTAAGCTTATTCAACACTTGATGATCAATAAACACACATACACCTACATAACAAAGACAAACAAAAAAGGCCAAAGTGCTGATTACAAATTGTTGTCAGAAAACAGTATTCTTACATCTTTGAAAAAAAAACCCCTCTAAAAACCCTACTTCACCAAGGGCTTTTACCTTGAATATCTAACATAACACAAAAACCAATTAAAAACAATCAAACCAGCTCAAGAGGCTAAGAAAATGCAATTGTGCTGCCAGTAAATGCAGTTGATACAATAATTGTAAGTTATCAACCAATTAATCAATCAACCAATCATCTCCTTTTTCACTATCACTGTAAATATATGGTAATGGATAAAAACGCGTTTTCCAAGACTGGTTAAGTTCTTTGTTCTTAAAGTGAATACATTACCTACAGTGTTCATTATTTGGCTACTAAGGGATTGAAACAAAAAGCCAAATAATATTTTAAACTGGTCGAAAGCTCATTTATTTAAGTTCCTACTCTCAAATAGTGTATCTAAAAGAGTCCATACGCGACTAACGATTCGGAATGACATTCCACCTTTGAATCTATTTTTTCTTTACTTATCCAAAATTAGCACTGGGAAATTTACAAAAAGGTCAAAATGTTAAAGACAATCCTGATTTAACCCTTATTTTCATAAACACTAGGGTAATAGCTCTAAAACTCCTTATCGTTATCAAAAATGTTTAACATACTGACAGTACTAATCATCAAAACTTGGTAGCAACCAAGATGACATTTCAAAAGCATACTTAGAGCTTATCGATCACAGCATACCCAGTCGACATTCCTAAATGTTCAACAAGGCTGAAAATCCTAAAGAAAACTTTTACTGTAAAAAATAGTTCTGTGATCGATAAAAAATACAACAATTTAAAAAACTTCATAACTACTGGAAAAAATCTCTTGACTTTCCTTAAACCTTCAGTGACCATAATAAACAACATTCTTTCGGACTGCACATTTAATCACCCCCCGGGGGGATTCGTAAAACTGTGGGTAACTACCTTTTAGGTGCTGTACTGGGAGGTGATAACAGGAAATCAAAAGATTTACGCAACGTTCCGGTTCTGGTCAAGTCGTTAAGTATAATACTCACCCATTCTTCCTCTGTATACGCGTAAGAAGAAAGAAAAGAAAACAATTGGTTAGGTTTTTGAAAACAAAAAATATTCGTAATAACCTATGTAACTTTAAGAAAGGGTTATTTTCTGAATAATGAAAAGTAACGCATTAAAACCTCACACTCGAGCAATTTAAGATATTTTCCAATAGCGTAAGATTGTTTATGGTACTGCTGACACAAGATAAGGGGTTGTGCTTCAACGTTCACAATAAAACCCCTTCCGTTTAGGAGACAGTCAGATAAGCTGCAAAATACCGTTTAATACAAATTCAGACGTTAGCCTTCTTGCTTCGAAAGCAACCGTTGCACAAGGCTGTCACGTGTTCNAACAATTGGTTAGGTTTTTGAAAACAAAAAATATTCGTAATAACCTATGTAACTTTAAGAAAGGGTTATTTTCTGAATAATGAAAAGTAACGCATTAAAACCTCACACTCGAGCAATTTAAGATATTTTCCAATAGCGTAAGATTGTTTATGGTACTGCTGACACAAGATAAGGGGTTGTGCTTCAACGTTCACAATAAAACCCCTTCCGTTTAGGAGACAGTCAGATAAGCTGCAAAATACCGTTTAATACAAATTCAGACGTTAGCCTTCTTGCTTCGAAAGCAACCGTTGCACAAGGCTGTCACGTGTTCGATTTGGTATATTATGACCTGCCTGGTATTTGGACCATTTTCTGTATCTGTCTTGAGCGGGACTAAGTTTAAAGCTACTTTAGGTAGAAGGAAATTTGCATAAAGTTGCCAAGATTAACTACTCCTAACAACCTGCTTGCAGATGTATGATGACCAGAAGCTGCCTTTTTCCAACCAATGCCTGTCAATCATGTGTTGTTCTAGTAAGTAGCCGTTCCAAAAGAACCTATGCCTCTTACAATGAAATTCAGGATGCTATCAGACAAAATAATATGTGTTAAGAAGGGGTATTAACGGACTACGTCAATATCAAATATCCAGGAAAGAAACAATTCCGTTATAACTCAATTGTGCGTCTAAAATAATATGCTTTGTGGAAATGTAACTTGCAATGAGCCATGGGGTAAAAACTAGAGAAGAATTGAAAAAAATCTATTGTATGGACAAAGGGATGGGGGAAATGGTTTCTGAGCCAGAGGCGTCTCTTCTACAGCGCCTAAAAAGGATATCAATCAAAGATACACTTTAACACTAAATATTCTAAATTTTCTTCATTTAAATTTTGTTTAATGACACTTTGACGACAATACAAATTGTTCGATTAAAATTACAACTATGCATTCCTCGCGACACCTGCTATGTACGATCATCAGCCTCGAAAACAAAAATTCACAGATTCCAACTATATATGTCTGTTTTGTAATTAAATTCAGTACAAACTAATTAACAACAACTTAGTCTACCCGTTTGTGATAAAACATACCATCCTCAGAAACCGGAGGAGATTCCGTAAGCTTCGGTCCTGGGAATGGATAGGCTGCGTACACACCATTATCAGACAATGCCCCGCTAAAAAAGAACAAAAAAAGCTACAGAAAAGTCCTCTGTGGTACACCAACTTAATAAGTATAAAGAAGACATTGGTATTCTAAAACTTAACAGAGAACGTGGGTGTACCTCAAAATCAGCAAACGTTTTAATTAACATAAAGACGACAAATGCACGCACGTAGTCTAACGTAAATCATATTTACAGTCAAACATTTTTGTATGCCTCACGATGTTACTGCTGGGCTATTTGCAGGTCTAAACATCATTTTCGGCATCTTTGTTTAAAACCGTTGCCGGGGGGTAAAATCGCCAAATTTAAAGACAGAAAAAACCAAGAAAATAAGTATTCCCCTTCAAAAATTACCTTTTATCCATACCTATCCAATAAAAAAACCATCAACACTCACCCGCGTAAAAACGTATGTATAGTGGCACTTGAGCCTCAGATACGTAATAATTCNATTTTTCCCCAGCAATTGGGGCTCAGACGGTGCCGTTCGAAGGGAGTTTGACTTGGCAGTGAGGAATTTCTTGGCCATATGCCCTTCCTGACGCCAACAAATGGCTTTTTTTTCTTTGAAAAGTTCCAAATTCTCCTCGACAGCTCGGGGAATCGAACCCGGAACTCTTGGTTACTATGCAGTTCCACTAACCATAAAGCCACGTCTCCTCAGATCCCTTAAGGACTATTCGTACCTAATATATTTTTATCCAATAGTATTTTTAGTTTCAGGCACTAAGTGACTACCACACAATAATGGGTTAATAAGCAGTTTCATAGCCTTTTACCACACTGCTTTCTACACAGAAAACATTCCTCGTAAAAGTACTAATCTGACTGAAATACCTTCTACTTTGTAATCCAGGTAAGGGTGGTATACTGCGTTTTTTCTCCTGGATTTTTGCCAAGTCTTTCTGCAATTAAAAAACCCAAACAATTCCAATTACTAGACTTCAGGAAACGTGGCGGCAATATCTCGATGCGTAAATAATGCAACATA
The DNA here is from genome assembly GCA_003991215.1 of Morbakka virulenta. NCBI lineage: Eukaryota > Metazoa > Cnidaria > Cubozoa > Carybdeida > Carukiidae > Morbakka > Morbakka virulenta. The sequence goes on along the minus strand of RDPX01000013.1, from coordinate 3,101,185 downwards.
AACACAAAAAACGGATGACTGTGGAACCGTATGGCCAAGTTCCCTTTCTCGACAAATGGTTACTGGTTACCTTACTACCCATGTACAGAGTTGCTTAGCCTTGAACAAATTAAATACTTTTCAGTGGAGTACTATTTCTGTTCCAATTCTGCTGTATTAACACTGAAGAATGTTCACCGTTTTCCACTATCTGGGCGTCAGCTATTCGTGATTTCTTTCTGCGCAGGTTGTAAAATGCTGACGGGTATTCAATGTAAATAATGGTAGTAAAAGACATGAAATTATGAAATGGAAAACACTCGCAACTTTTGCAACCTATCGGCAAGATGTTTGCTGTCATACTTAAAATAATTAATTTAAGTACCAAAAACATTCAATTACAGTCTAAAATTGGGGTACTTTAGGCAAATTCTGCTGGAAACAAAACGCCTACATCCCGACAATTCTATGTCTGAAGCAAGTAAACATTGTCGTTATAGCAACTGTCATCTAGCAACCAAGACAAACGAATTAACAATGGTAAATAAATTAACAGTAGCCAATACGACTTATCCCACAACCAATGATCAATAATGCGATCCATCAGATGGTTGACGGCATGAATGGAAAATTGTGTTTGGAACTAGATTCTCTGAAAAAAACCATTCATAACCTCACTGTTTACAAAGCTATGAAATCAAATTGTAGTAAAAGCAGCCCCACCCACCCACCCAAAATGAACAAGAACAGGAAAATAAACTTAAAAAATGCACGTGTAAACAAAGTCAAGTTGGATCTTACATAGCAGATCAAGTGTGATAAGTACAACGGTTGTTTAAATAGACGCTAAAATATAGGTACATTTCATATATCGGTTAATGAAAAATACCAGTTTGCGCTTATATAAATCCCGACTAAAAGAAACACATCTGTAACAAAGTTTTTAGAAAATTTGTGATCAAAGTAGGGTTTTATTGTTTGTTAGACGGAAAGAAAAATTTAAAAATCCCTAAATGTTGCAGCAAACGTACTTGGTTTTCAGGAATAAAAAAAGCACAACATCTAAGGAAAATTACAATTCAACTCACAGGTGTCCTGAGACTAATTGACCTGTCAACTAATCCTCCATACAGTTCTCTTCGACGCCAATTATCGAGTCTAGAAACGAATTGTATGCAATTTCAGTTACGAATATTAGAACTATCTAACACAATTTTAGTGGGAAAGTACATAAATAAAGATATCAAGATATTCATATACAGATATTGATACATATAGACAGATGTAGATGGGTGAGTGGAAGGCACAATGGATGGATGGATGAAGGGAAGAAGGGATGAAAAAGATGAAATGGATGAAACGAAGGGAAAGGGTGGGATAGAATGGAAAGAATGGGATGGGATGGGATGGGATGGAATGAAAAGAGTGGGATTGGATGGGATGGAAAGAATTGGATGGGATGGAAAGAATTGGATGGGATGGGATGGATAGATGGGCAGATAGACAGACGGATGTACAGCTAGCAGTACCATTAAGTTCCGGGTTTCCACTCATCAAGTAACATGCTTGCAGCCTGATGAGTGGCTCTAAGGAAGTATCGAGCACCCTGTACAAACTTTGGGGCATAAACTTGAATATACTTGATTTTGCAATACTAACTGAGGCAACGTGGCTTGTCTTAGTCCTTTTTAGAGGTATTATCATTAAAAGTGTTAGATGTAAGAGCTTTATCATGTCATGAGTAAAAAACTTACGACTCGTGCCATGATAAAGGTCTTACATCTGTGGCTTCCTCAGAGTCCACAAAGTACAGAATTAAAAGATTATTAAATGTTCTGACGAGATTTCCTCCCTGGTTTGTTGCATCTCCCGTGCTCCTTTCCCTCAACGGTTTCCTTAATATGCAGTTGTTGCTCCTTAATGTAATAAATCCTTTTACTAATATATAGGGTCATCCCCTGAACACACAGGTGGTGAAAATCTGGTCCTCAGGTACTTCCCTTGGGTCAACTCATCACTTGGTTTAACCTTGATTTTTTTCTGCCTTTTCTTCATAGTTCAATACACTTAGAGATCTACCCCTCGTGTGGTTCTTAACCAAAAAAACCCCAACCCCACAATAAACACTAAACGAAACGATACCAGACCGAAACAAACAACAACCATAACAACTACAAAAAACATCAAAAAACGCAAATGGGATCTGAAAGCTGCAAAAATTACAAAAGATTGCAGCTCCTGATTCAATACTTCATTGTTGAGATCCAGTTTCCTGCACTCTTTTCAGAGGCATTTCTACAAAAGGCTTGATTGCTTTCAAAATTACTCTTAAGACCTACTTAATGACCGGTTCAAGTTATACAAAATAACTTTACTTATCTCAACCGCGAATTTAGCTAACACAATCCTTTATCAAAGAATAACTTTTGAAAGGCCCACAACAATAAATACGTGTAAAAATACCAGTACTCACGGTTTCGATCGTAATGAAGTGGTCTGAGCTATATGTTGTACTGGGGGCTCCTGAAACAGAAATATGGTGTTGTTTTTAAAAAGTTACTTCTTCAAAGTTTATTTAAATGTGAAACTGGGTACATAAATAACATTAACAGAAATAGAGACTCATAATACACATCGATATCATCAAAGATAGTTAATGTTAAATGGCCCCAACTCTGTGTACTCCATAAAAAAAAAATGCCCACAACGGTTACAGGAATTATAAGATGCATACTTATCGGCGAATGATCACACAAAGGCTAAAATACATTAAATTACGACGATTTTTTTAAAAACGCACTACAGCAACATTGTGACAATGTCGTACTTATTCTTGCCTACGACAAAACCAGTAATTTGGTATAAATTGTGGTAAGATTACATAACGGAGCATCCAAAGTTTATCGCAAGCAAATTTTTGTAGGCCCAGCAGCTCAGTGATTTAATCAGGCAAGACTCAAGAAACAAAGCTTAGAAAGGTAATGTCATCAGATGTCCGCGCTCAAGTGGTCCGAACGGACATAACCTGTTGGGTAGGGAAATTAACATAAATTAAAAAATTATCGTTGGTAGAAAATAGTCAAGGGTTTATATGGTTTTTAAATCATTCATCCCTCAAGATAATGCTTTTCTACTCTTCTTCTAATTATTTGTTCGAAAAATGTCTGAATTAATTCATACCAGCTAAAGTGTATGGTACCTACAAAAAATGGAACTTGCTTTGCCTATTCTGATAACGCTTTTTCAAAACATAAAGACCGTTAGTTATTTACATTTTAACGATTACACTTTTTAACAACTCCCTTCATATTCTTTGAGAAGACTGAATTTCAAAACTTCCTTCGTAACTAATAAGAAGACGTTTTAACAAATAAGAAAAATTCAAACAAGCACACAACACAACGTCAAGACTAGTTTCATTTGCATCTTTGCATACAAGTTTTCTATGGCTACAGCATTAATATTCGATGGTCAACAACATTAGATTTTTAAAAAATTATATTTTACTACAACTGCCCAAAAGCTATTGTAAACTGCATTAAATATACTGCCTACAGCATATTAACTGATGTGTCTCAAAAGTATAANTTTTAACAACTCCCTTCATATTCTTTGAGAAGACTGAATTTCAAAACTTCCTTCGTAACTAATAAGAAGACGTTTTAACAAATAAGAAAAATTCAAACAAGCACACGACACAACGCCAAGACTAGTTTCATTTGCATCTTTGCATACAAGTTTTCTATGGCTACAGCATTAATATTCGATGGTCAACAACATAAGATTTTTAAAAAATTATATTTTACTACAACTGCCCAAAAGCTATTGTAAACTGCATTAAATATACTGCCTACAGCATATTAACTGATGTGTCTCTAACATGAAAATGCCACCTCAAAAGTTTCGAATTTCACGGCATATTGCAGAATAATAATGTCTGAACATCGTCTTCACTCTCCCCCATACTGCTAAAGAATAAATTGTAAAAAAAACCCTACATGGTCTCTGTAAAATTTCTTGTGGTAGTCAACAGTTTGATAAGTGCGATACAGAATCTTCGGTTGCTTAAGTGTCTTGAATAAATCACCACCCTTAAATCCGCGACCTTCTTATTACAATTTTCGAAGATGTGAATATCATTTTCAGATAGACATTTTTGACAAAAGCTGGAAGGAAATTATTACCAAACAGATTGCGATTTTAGTTGCATTTGAGAGTAATTATAAGCCAAAAATGTGAACGCTTTCCCAGTTATAATTACTTTCAAATGAGACTAATATTCTTAGCCTCCAAATTCCCAGCCCCTTAAGTTAACACCATAGCGGTCTGGTGCAAACTTTCTGGTACAATTCTTCAGGGCCCCCATTGGAAATTTAGAATTCTCTTACTTTCAAGTATTAAAAAACCGACTAGCTAGTCTGTCAACAGATATCTACAACATTCGTAGTAACTAAAACCTAAAACCAACGGAGAAAAAAACAGTAAATCTTTTAGGTGATCTCAATGCCCTTTAGTTTAAAGGCAAACTTACCTCTGAAACAGATGTTGTGCTTTGCCGGCTGTAGTTGGGAAAGGAAAATGGGAAAAGTGATACAGGAATAAAGGAATTTGAAAAATGTAACAAAAGTAATTGGTAAAAAAAGTCATAAACGTTACGAGATCCACATCAGCAAAAAAGGAGCAGAATCATTTTAATGTCGTTGTGAAGCGAAGCTTAAAATTTCGCATCCCAAAACTGGCTGAACAAAGCAGCCTAACAACCAAATACTGACGCTCACAAAATGGAATGAGCTACCATTTAGCATTACAGCAAATATCGATTCTAAAAGGTTCTACTGGTTCGCATTTGGTAGGTACAACAGAATCTGGAAAAATTTTAGGCAAAGAAATGCCTTTCCGAAAAAAGTTTTAAAGAGCACCATCACCACCAGAAACGACAGCGACAACAAAACCTGAGAAAAAAACCAGCTCGCACAATTAATTATTACCATCAAATCTCTAAAGACTGTATCCTGACAATTTATTTAATCCGAACGATATCGCTTTTGATAACGATTACATCGAATCGAGTGTTAATCTCTGAGCCCTTTCATAAGATATACGAAAACAAAAATATCTGACTAAAAGTCTTGTTTAAAAACATGCATCAACAACTGCAACGTACTTTCCATTAATGAACACTGACCTGCAAAGCTTTCAACGTCAAGCATGTGATAGCTGATTCTAGGGTAGTTTCCTATGCAAAATCCAAAAATCATACTCATTTTGTCCAACCAGGTCAAGTTTTTGAGATACGAGGTTGTAAAAGAATTGGTATTAACGCCTTTGGTACTATTTATTACTTTTAATTTTGGATTCCGTGCTTCACATAAAGGATGCATTTTATCAAACAAACTTCAGAAAATAAAGATTATATATTACACAAAAGCTAATCGTGGATGAAAGGCCTTTTCAGTGACTTTCTCCTGTGTTGAGTAGCCGCCAAATCTAGTTTCAAACACCAACTGTATTCAACAAAAGGTTCACGTCCCATCAACCTTGGTACCATTCTTCCGTGATACGAATGTCCTGGTGGAAATGTTCTCCCTGTTCCTCACTTACGTCTCCACAATTCTGAGGGAAATAGTCGAAGTGAGACCGTAGAAAGTGCATTTTGAATGACATGCGAGCCCCAAATTTTCGAAAGGTCTTCAAGAGTTCGACGACTTTCTTCTCGTGTTCTGCACTCCAGTTTCCAAGGAAGGTTGTAATCACGGAGTTGAGCAACATCCAAGCACACAGCTCACCTACACTCAGCGCATCAGCGCATATTGAGTCCTTCATGAGTTCCCTTATCTTATCCGAGGGAAATTCTGTTGAAAGAAATTAAACCCTCTGTCTTTCCTGTCCATTGCCATTACAAAGTTCTCCATAAGTCCCAGTTTGATATGTAAGACTGGAAGTAATATGTTTTTTGGTTCAACAAGAAGGCGAGACTGAACATTGTGCGAACCAGGTTCCAACCCTTGTCTTGGTGGTAATTCTTGTCTGATACAATGTTGATCTCAGCCCGACTGTCCCAGAAACTGTGCAGATTCCTTTGAGAGGTTAAGGTCAAGTGTCATGTCATTGAGATCGTCTTGTGTTGGTGGCACTGCCGGTCATTTTCTCCTGGCATGTATTCTTCACCCTCTGTTCTGTCATATGTGTTATCAATTTTCGATCCAGAGCTAGATTTCATTGCAACATCTGGCTGTGTAAAAAGTAGGTCTGGACCATGGGGGACTGGTCTTATGGCAGACAGAACATCAGGATACTGAACACCATGCGTCTTCTTGCGACTGGAGATCAGTCAGAGAAAAATAGCTGCCTGTCACATTATCTTTACCCTCTCTACATACTGTAGGAACAGCGAATGACATACTTGTCCTTTTGTTACTTTTCCAATCACGCACGTTCTCAACACATGTTTTCCAGCTAACATGGAATGCAAATAGCTTGTTCTGGTCTCCAAGTTTAACTCAAAGATACGCATAACTTGCCTTCTTCACAAAATAAGTTATTTTTACAAGGCAACCAGGAAAAATCACATTACAACATAGATAACAGAACCTGTCATGATAATTTGTACGTTTGCGATAAATTCTCTCTTGATTTGAAATAATAAGTAGAAACACTACATCTGTTCCTTGAGATTGCAGGTCACATTGACTGGGGCTCAGCTCTGTTAAATAGTAAATGACCATCCAGGTGTAAACAGAGGAAGTTTCAGTTTCAGTTTCTTAAAGTTAAAGACAGATGTAGTTACGGTTTCACATTGAGGCCATTCAAGTTTTGTTTTCTATATGAAAACAAAGATTGGGTCTACTGCAGCCCTATTTTCTTGAACTGAGTACGATTCAAGGGTCAAAACGCGCACTAATCATGTATCAAAAACTTGACCTGACCAATTAAAATGGACGGTACTTTTGGATTCGACGCACCAAAAAATACACAAAGCAGTTGAGAAACCTTCGACCTTTGAAAAAAAGTTTTTGAACACAGGCCAGTGTGAATCAACCTCTTTTTCGATCCATTAACTTTGTGATATCACTGTCGTATATAGGCCGCCAATTTCACCAAACAACTAAGTTTCAAGTTATCCGCTAATCCCCCAATCCCCTTCCCTAAAATTCATCATAAACCACTGTAGCCACACTGACCATCTTAAAGCAAATTCGCACACTCAGTATATGACAACATGAAACTAATCCTGACGTAGAAGCAACATGTGATTAACTGAAAACATTCTCCTTCCGTCATACGATGTATTCCTTTTCAAAATTTCAATCCTCTTTGAGTCAGCTATTTTTTTCACTTTATCGTAAAACACATCTCTATGCTGCACATCTAGTTATCCAGGAAATTATGTCGCTCCATCAACGAAATTATCTACGAAGATTCCAACTATTTTCGTACTCAATAATCATTGAGTTTTTCAATTTCTTCCAATTTAAATTTTCATCTAAAATTGCTGCTTTATTCACCAATATCTTGCACTTGAGTAACACTCGCAGAACCATTTCCATTTCAATCGATCAATAATTACTTATGCTTGCTTTAACTGATCGTAAAACCTTCCAGTTCCTACTTCGAATGTTAACTTGCAAAAGGATATACTTTAACAACGGAAATATTCAAAGGTCTCCTTTCGAGTGTATCAATAAAACTTATTCTGACTTGGCCAAAAATCTAATTGAAATTCTCTATTTCCTCTTTATCATTATCTCGCCTCCATTTTCATGCTGTGGGCCTCCAAAATAGATCACTGTCTAATTATTTTTTAGGAGTTTACCATTTCTTATCCATATTGTCTCACAAGCTCCTATTAATTCAAAATTCATATCCCTATTTCTTCTTTCCTCAGATGACAAGCTTCGTCACGTTTTGCAATAAGTCCTTGCATTCTATAAAAGCTACTTTTAACACTTGTCTCCTGTTTTCACTTTGAAAACTAGGATATTATTCTTTAAAAACGCTTTCGGCCTAACTATCACTTCTAATTAAAGATGTTTGTTTGTTAAGAAGCCAATGTGACGTCACCCATTCCACCCTCTTAATTATTCTTTCTGCGAATTACAACCGCAGGTTTGATGCTAAGTTAAGACCATTTTTCTATGGAGGTGACTCGAAAGAAGTTAATATTAACAGGTCCAGCTCCATCTTTTAGATGTGACACACATTTCGCGACATTAGGTTGCTTTGATTCAGTTCCTCCTGACCAAGTTTTTCTCTAAAACCCAGTAACCGTATGGCAGGTGAATGATACGGAACATTTAATGTGGTTTTTATCAATAGCAGTGGTTGTCTTGATTTTATGTGAAGTACAGTTGTGTTCACGCTCTGTTAACTATTTGTTTTTTCCAGTTAACTAGATTATATATATATATATTCTATAGATTTAATCAGCAAATACATTTTTGTGTCACTAATCAATTAACCTCTACATTTTACTAGTTGCAGTTTATACACTCACGCCTCCTATTTAAAAGTCCGAATCCCCATAAGCCTAAAAAACTCCACAAAAAGTACTTTATTGTTTAAGAACAGTTGACGGAACATCTTTTCTACCTGTTTTTCTACCTGTCTGTCTGTCCATGTTCTCCCCTCTCTTAACCCCATCCCACCAAACAACTATCTACAACAGTGCTTCTGGTCATTAAGCTCACTACGAAAATTAAAAAATACGCGGGAGCAAGTTAACACTTAAAATTTGTTATATACATACACAAGCGCGTGAGCTGGCACAAATAAACATATGGTTCGTCAGACTTGACTGAGACAACCTTAGGATTGCGAGCTTCCATTAGAGTATACTGTAAGTAAAATTGGAACAGGATTAACAAAAGTATGCTTTCGCAATTACCTTTCCGACCTTTCAGTTTCTGTCTCTGACAATGTAGAATCTTCCCTACATAGTGTAGAAGGGAAAAAAATTAGTTCTTTGCGCGTAAAAAATCCGATTCCATCATCTAGTGATCAACAAGTATCAAGTTAACTGACGATTCATGCTGCGGCGACAATAATTTTCAATGTAAACATCAACAAAAACCAAGGGCACAATTCAATTTTATACTGTGTATTTTCAAATAAAACTTATACCTTGTGAATTTCAATCGTAAATATAACGGCCAGATTGGAGTGTTGGGGTCCTCTATTTCCATTCCAAAAGCCATCTACGCGTTTTGCCTTGGTCAAATATAATCTTTAAATTAGTGTGCTACAGAGTCATACACCTACTACCATCCCAAAATCCATGTAAGCTTAATGAGTGTTCACTGTGATGGTTAATTGACAATAACACATAGAGTGAAGCTGGCCACCTGCCAGAAGCCTGGTTGATCGTTTGGTGAAAATTAAAACGAAACGCAGCAATTGAAAACACCAATTCAAAGTGAAATCGAGCATACAAAAGTGGTGACAATGCTAAAAAAACCCACACAATGGACAACACACAAATGCACTTTTACTGAGAGACTTCTACGAAACACGACAAGTAAATCTGAGAATACAAGTAAAAATAACCACCAAACCAACTGAGTTTCCTCACGAAAACCATAAATAAACTATAACTGTTTAGAACAGTGGTTTTTAAAGATGACGTAGAGCGAGATTTCGCCTCAGGGTTCAGCAGGGAGAAAATCAAACAGGAGGCATCTGTTACATCACCAGTTCGATTACACTGGCCTCATTTCAGAGTGTGCGGCCACGTCAACTTCACATGTCTGTTTTATTGAATCATCTATATGCATACCATAGGAATTTCAGCTCTATTACAATGAAACTATTCCATCCCAGAAACAAACAAACAAACAAACAAAATTTTTCTTGCCAATCACTACTTAGGTGGAACATGGCACCAATGAATGCTACCGGTTGGTAAGAAGAATAGTGAAAAATGAGATATGTACAGTACGAAATACTAGGGTTCAATCAACATCTAACATCACTGGTAATTCAAAGAGAAACTTAAGATGTGAAAAGATCTTTCTCACTCGCTATCTGCTCTATTATTAGAGATTAACGTCAGTGATGCTGAAGAAAGACGTCTGTCTGATCTGTAGTCACACTCGGTGCAAATTTCTGGGAATCGCCCACTCCCATTGCCCTTGCTTTCTTTTCTTACACTTACTTTCTCCTCAGCTCATTCTGCACATTCGAGCCATGCAAATTTTGGTATAAAATATTTGGACCAGGAAGTGCTTTGTTTAATTATGAATCAACACCAATTGCACAAATATGTTACGAGAATTTATCAGTACTGCAATTTCCCAAGGTGATGATGCCGAAAAAAACCATTCCACATCACCATGGACTAACTCAAATTTGGAAATAATACCGCATCTAACTTACAACTTTGCCAATGGGTTTGTTTTGTGAACAGGTATTACCAAACATGCAATAAAACACGACCAACTTCAGGTGCAAAACAAAATGTCGCGAGCATTAAGCAAAACCATTAAAGTATTTCCACGATCTAAAACACTATATACATATAAAGAACCCGCCTGCAGAAAATTTGCAGGGAATACAGTACCTTTAAATCGCGGGTTAATTGGCAGCTAGAACTCGAAAATTTTTACAGTTAAGTCAGGAAAACTCCATACAACATACACATACATCGAAACCTGTGAAACCGATGGAATGCCAGTGTTGATCGGTAAACAATAAATACACTGAATATCATACTATGCCAGTATTCACTGTGCTCTTCATCGTCAAAATATCGTTGAACGGACAGCTACATAACTGATTACATGCTCGGAAAAAGGAAACCTGCCGGTCTGGATGACACGTGGTAGGTCAGTATTGATTATGAAAGATCCACAAAAAAGAAGCGAAGCCAGCAGTTACAGTCCCATAAAGCGTCCACCACTGTTATGGAAACTCTTAACAGGGCTTTCCTCTGATGAGATCTATAGTTATTTCGAATCACAACAGTTGTTACCAAGCGAACAAAAAAGATGCAGAAGTACACCAGAGGGTCAAAGGAACAAATGCTAATTTGCAAGACGGCTATGAGAAATTGCAAGCGAGGGAAAATTTGTCTGTGCATGATTTGGCTAGATTATAACAAAGCTAGTGACATGATTCCTCACTCATAGATTATCAAATGGCATGAAACAATGGAGTATCGAAATGAAAATTATGCAAAATTAATATGAAGAGGGGGAACTTTCAACGGGGATAGTTTGTCACAAATCCTGTTTGTTATGTGCATGATGCCACAGTCTACAGTGCTGATAAAATGAAAGCTGGATGTGATCTTGGTAAGGACAGGGGTAAAATAAATAATCTCATCTGCAGTTTATACATGATTAAAACTGTATGTTAGAAACAAGAAAGAAGCAGATCCTCTTATTGGTGCCACCCAAAGACATAGCAAAGACATTTGTATGGAAATTGGAATCAGCAAGTATGCGCATATAATCTTCCAATGAGGAAAGGTAGTGGGCGAGTGAGGGTTAGAAATATTGGATGAACAATCCATTGGTGACGTAGATGAAGAGAAAGGATATAAATACCTAGGAATTCTTAAAACAAATGACATAAAACATGACCAAATAAACAACGAAATCACGAAAGAGTAAATCATGAGATTCAAGAAAATTGTTTCCTCAAAAATGAACAGCGGAAACATCATACACGCCATCAACTCCCATGCGGTGTCTTTGCTAAGTTATGGTGCTGCAATCGTAGACTGGACCAAAAAGGAATTTCTCATTNTTGGAATCAGCAAGTATGCGCATATAATCTTCCAATGAGGAAAGGTAGTGGGCGAGTGAGGGTTAGAAATATTGGATGAACAATCCATTGGTGACGTAGATGAAGAGAAAGGATATAAATACCTAGGAATTCTTAAAACAAATGACATAAAACATGACCAAATAAACAACGAAATCACGAAAGAGTAAATCATGAGATTCAAGAAAATTGTTTCCTCAAAAATGAACAGCGGAAACATCATACACGCCATCAACTCCCATGCGGTGTCTTTGCTAAGTTATGGTGCTGCAATCGTAGACTGGACCAAAAAGGAATTTCTCATTTAGCTCACGATTCTTTACCTTAATGTGTTTTTGTTAATGTGGATCTTTTTAACTCTAAGGAGAATGGCTGGCAACTATCAAAACTTGTAATATTATTAACAGGAAGCAGGCATTCCCACCTGTCCAGTTACCACGTGAAATCAATGAAACCATTACGGGAAAGGTCTTCCCTGACAATACTTGGTCTAGAGTTCTCAACTGATCTTTCTTTGTAATCTTTGTAACCTTAGTTATCTAAAAGTCTGCTTCCAGTTACCAAAATAAAAGGTCTAATTAAATATTTTTCTGTTTCCAAATCACTTTGTGCTTCCTCGCAGGATTCAATTACTACCGCATTTTCACAAGATTTTTCTAACATCTTTCCATTAATTACGTTACTTCAGAACCATTTCATTGCATAATTTGTAAATAAAATCGGCAAAAAATCGCGAACAAAAATAAATGTCTACTGTAAAGAAATGTCCATTTAAAGTACATTTTTAGTAAACGTACGGTGAAGCGTGTAATTATGTGTCTACCTGTGGGCCTTTCACATCCCAAATCTTATGCGCAAGATCGTTACCTTGCATTAATAGAACACAAGTGGTAACAGTTTGTGACAGCACGTTCTCCGTCAAAATAAAGAAAATGACTGGCAACCATATTACTGATTTTCTTATAACATTTATATTTATTAAACTAATATTCAATTAAGTACACAATGCATGTGACAAGGTCAAAAATCTGCTACTTTATGTCTCAAACAAAACTTACGACAGCAGTGATTCCTTTCCAACAACTGATGAGCTCTGTATTAAAAAGGAACAACAAAAAAGCCCCAAAGTTATTACAAAATCAATACTTGAGGATATTACCAATATAACCAGTCACTTTTACAGTATCTGGTTGTTTCATTTCGTACAACTTATGGCTCATAAAAGTGAAGCAAAACACTAATAAGCGGAATATGGTTACATATGTTTAAATATAAAGTAATTGACAATTATTATCTTATAAACTTTTATTTAGAATATTAGGAATAAACCGCAGTTAATGCTCATATTCACTGAACGAAAAAGCTATCAGCAAATTAAAGTTATATAAAAATATGCTAGAACATTTTCTATGTTAATAAGAATTGCATAACACCTATATACAAAATAATTGCTATGGAAACCATTTCACAATCCATTTCAGTTAAATTTACGTACAATATTAGTAACAATATGAGGAAATGGGACTGGCCACCATCTATCATTTAAGGTGCAGATTTCTTAATTCATTCCTGTTATTGAACAAAAATTTCAGCGTTTAACAGCAGGTCAGGATTATTATGTTTAGAAATATCCTTTAGTAAAAGTGGAAGAGAACTTGGATTCGGAGACCCAGCTCTACACGAATAACTTGATGGTAATATGCAATTTAAGGCAAACAATCTCGGTAAAGCAGCCCCTCCCCCCCCCCCAAAAAAACCCCCAACAAACAACAAAAAAGAACATTTAGGCAAGACTTTCTTGGAACTGGGTGGCAGAGTATTGACCTGTAAGACTGTAGTTATTGGAAAATAACCAACAAAATTTTGGTGACACGTTGACAGCTGGCATGCAAAATTGCCAAAATTGTTAAACAACTTACGAATTTGTGATCTACCTCAGCCTACGGGTTTAAAAGATTTCTGTGCATATAAACTTCCAAAAATTTCAATGTTTCAACTGGATCTGTGTGCTAAACAAAAGTAAGTTTCCAACCATAAACCCAATTCAACAACAAAAATTACGGCCGCTAAACTGACATCATCAAAATCTAGGTAAAGAGGCGACAAAGATAGCCTTCGCTTCTTTACTATTTAATGTTAGAAGCTGAACGCAAATATATAGAGCTTGCCATAACTACATGCAACAAAATAAGAAAAAATAATTCTAAGAGCTTTACAGCTAGTCAAACAAAATAAACTGACAATAAGCTTTTTGAACAATAACAATTCAGATCCTAATAATAAACACCCGCCATTTAATTCCGCTAACCTTTGGTAGGTCATCGCTTAGTGAATTGTCTCTGCTTCTTGGTTCTGACGACACTGGCTGGGCTTAAATGCAAAAAGAAAATAAAAATGAAAAAAAATTCATTTCTGGGTTTCAGAGTAGCCCGGAAGAAATAACAATGAAAAAATAGTACCACACAAACAAATTAACATCAAAAAGAGACTGGCTGGTTCAATAGAAAGACTGGGGTATAAAAAGGACATACTGGGGAAGAAAATAGAAACTACGTGTGTGGGTGTACTTGTCTCTTTATTAAGTCGAGAGCCAGGAGGCAATTTCAGTGACAGTACTGGTGTTGTAGTTGTACAAAATAACAAATACTAAGCCTCAAAAGTATAAGCTTTATCAAATACCGCATAAGATAATGCTAATTTTTAGTGTTTATAGTATACAGTTAAAGGTGTACATCATAAAACTAAATACCAGCCATGCAAAGGAATGTCCCCCACGCCAACGGTGGGTCTAGGATTTCCTATCCCGCTCCATCTTCACAAGTCACCATCAATCATGGGTTTTAGATGTAGAAGGCGACTATATTCACCAAGCAAAGCTTAGTTCTTACGTTTTCTGAAATCCATTACAATTTTAATTCTGCTCAATATGTCAAATCTTCTGATGATTACCTAGAAGATACAGCTTTTTACTTGGTATGCATGGGAGCGACAGTGGACTACAACCAACCGGTTATAATAAAAGGGCGAAGGAAGTATGAAGATCATTACAATCAATCTGTTATTACTTTGTTCACTTTTTGTCTCACTGGCCTTCCTTGATACTTTCATACCCACTAAAAACGTGACCCTTTCTCTACAAACCAATAATCACAGGAGGGATAAGGCGCTAAAACTACGAAAATCATGCATGTTCTGGTCGGAGTATTAGTCTAAATATCAGATCACTTACCATCAGGCTTTGTTTCCAATGGTGAAACTACTTCATCAGGCGATGCTTCTTTTGCTATTGATTATAAAGCGGAAAATATGAAAATACAAATTACAAATGAAAGCAACTAACGATGATCTATAACCTATCTAGTTTGATAAAAACCACTATCATTTTAACTTTAACATATTAATAATAAAAAACTCCAACTGCATTAATTGGTACGCTGTGTCTGCAGTTTGTATAGTTCCAAACGATACAGAAAAGTCAATGAGCCATGTTGTTTGCTTTTCACAAATAGTGCAGTGCCAAGAGAAAACATCATGAAAACATCTGGTTCACTAGAAGTACATATACCTCGGTCACATTAGACACATCCATTATTTGGAGAAGAGTCTCTCCCAGCACCAACTGCATTTGATCGGAAATCGCAGCTGCAGGCCATATCTCTCCAGTTAGCTATTTAAGGTCACCGGCTAATTACTGTGAGATTGTATAATTGGGCATCATTAAGAATGGCTGCAAACAACAATACAAAAGAAAGGTGCAGCTGTCTCAAAACAATATACCACGAACAAAAGTTTGTGAATACTGGGTATTCACCTGCAACAACCAAACTGTCTAATCGGATGATTGAAAATTGAGATGACTGAGGTGTTACAACGGGGAAAGTAACATTAGTGTATTCTGTATAATTATGAAAAAAATTGTTAAATTTACTTCAGGCATCCACTTAATTTTATTACGTTTTGGTACAATTCAACTTAATAACGGGTGTAAATGGCAGCTTCACCGGGTTTTTGTAATTCACCTTTTAAGCCCTATAAAAATGTAAAAACCTTACCAAAAGGACACATTTCACTTATGCTAAGAGCAAATTTCCTGTAGTGGGGAACCAAAAAACATTTTCCACAACTTTACCTGAAGTCCTAGGCTTTGGTTCTTTAATGACTCCTCTTCTTGCTTTATTTCGCTCCTGCTAATAAAAAAGAAGAAAAATCTCCAGACCTAGCAGCTAATGGGTTTTACCAGCTATTTTAACAGGAAACCCCACAGATCTGAAAAAGAGCAATCTGTTACATCTTCTTTGTGACTCATAGCAATTGTCAAAGTTATAAATAAAATTCTGATTTCCCTGTGACTTTCCCTTTGTGTTATATGAATCATTTATTACAATCTATTATACTTTATTACAATGGTACCAGGTACAACTATTGCAACAGTAATTGATCATAAGCCTCAATATACCAGAGTTAGGAGTGTAGTTTCTGCCTCAGTGATAGCCAATGGTCAGTTCTTGTTGGTATCGGAGAGAAAATCCAGCGGTACAAATAACAAAAATGATCCATTGGCCATTTTTCTGTTAGAGAGTAAACTGTACAAAATTGACTGCCACGTCGGTACCTAAAATACTCTGACAAAACAACCCACAAAATTCATTAAGCATACCAATATTCATCTACTTAAATTAGCCTTAAATTCCCGGCATATGCTGCTTTTTATTCAAACTCTTAATTTCCTGGCTTCTCTGTGGCCTTGAATGGCATTTTTAAAAAACCCATCGTCTGGTCATCAATGAGGTCCTAGTCTTACCTTATCGCAAGTAAGACGGTTGCTTTACTTTTAATCTGAGTGTGTTGACTAATCACTAGCATTTCAGGACAGCTACCTCCCTCCTTTATTCCACTCTTTCTGTTTTCAAAGGCGCTTAAACACTCATTGCAAAGAAGTGAGTTACATAAAAAGAAGATAAAATATTTATCTTTAAACTCACCTTATACTTCCTTTTAGAACCTGGACAAACTTCATCCACTGCATCGCAACAAGCACCTTTGTGAACATTATATTCGCATGCTGTTATACGAAATAGAATAAGAAAAAAATAGGTCATCATCATCATCATCATCATCATATTCGGTTTAACGTCCGGTTTACATGCTAGCATGTGTCANTCTGGTCATCAATGAGGTCCTAGTCTTACCTTATCGAAAGTAAGACGGTTGCTTTACTTTTAATCTGAGTGTGTTGACTAATCACTAGCATTTCAGGACAGCTACCTCCCTCCTTTATTCCACTCTTTCTGTTTTCAAAGGCGCTTAAACACTCATTGCAAAGAAGTGAGTTACATAAAAAGAAGATAAAATATTTATCTTTAAACTCACCTTATACTTCCTTTTAGAACCTGGACAAACTTCATCCACTGCATCGCAACAAGCACCTTTGTGAACATTATATTCGCATGCTGTTATACGAAATAGAATAAGAAAAAAATAAGTCAGATGCATATTAATTCAATTCAATCTGTTGTACGAGTTCAAATATCGATCATTGCAGATTTAATAAAGTGGTTTCCATTCTAAGCCAATTCCCATTAAAAACCATTAAAAATAATTGTCTTTCTGTAAATGTTGAAGAGGTAACATCTACATGGTTAAATTCATTAATTAGTCTCCATGAAATAAACGTAGTTCTAAGAAATGACCCCACCAAGTTGTTTCCTGTTCCTTATTGGTCAGTGTGGCTGGTAAAACGGTGTAAATCAAAACTGATAAAATTTATTTAAAATGTTTAAAAAGACGGGTCCATGAATATTAGTGAATTGGAACTTTTGTGAAAAGTTTAGGATACAAATTCGTACAAGACAGCACAATGACCAATGTGCCGGCGGTAGTGTGGCAATTCACGTTAGTATTAAAAACCCGGAACATATTCACTGCCTTAAGGCACATTGTAATTAACACCAACAGAAAATCAAATCAACTTAAATTCTGTATTTGCTGATTTTCTATCCTTTAAAAAAATCAATTTTAAAGGCTTTCTATTGTAAAGTAGATGATAAGTTATTTTAAAGGAGGTAACATATCAATATACATGATTCTACCCTTGTATAAACTTCCCTGTCCCCTAGCTCGGAATAAATTATGACTGGAAGCAATTTTCCTAATTAGATTATAACGCCGGATCATAAACTACCCCTTCTACGAATGTCGTGCACGACATAAATGCCACCCCACTATTAATTGATTCAATGTAGGATGCAGCTAGAGACCAGCACGGCTTATCAGTTCTATTATATGCTACTATTTTTTATAATATTCCTGAAGCTAGTTACATATGCAGAGCCCTTTCCACTGTCTACAAGAAATCAAAATTCCTTATCAAAACAGTTTAATCTTTGGGTGTTTTCGAAACTTGATACTCCCTATCGACCTCTATTCCACCTCTGGTAACGTTTGAACTAGCTTGAAATTTTACTTATACTTTCATTATCTTTGACTTGGATTTATGTCATAAATAAAAATAGTATAACTATGTAACGGGGGAGAAAGTCCTTGAGTAGGATTAATCAGAAGGACGTACATCTTGAGATGGCGTACAAATTGAACAAAATAATTAGTAATGTTGACGTGATATCTCCATATAGTAGAGAACATAAGTAAAACATCATGGGATTTGAATATTCTTCTTAAAGTAGTGTAAGCGGGGTATATTGTACCATAATCCTGTGAAAAACAATCTTAAAGTGAAGAGCTCTCAGATAAAGGAAATACTAAACAGAACACAAGTTCTTTACATCGTGTTGCGCGAAGTGGAAGCAATTTCCATCTTAGTTTTTCATACAATTCCTGGTCTATTCGATGCTAATTCCTCGCTATCTGATAGAACCACTTTTCCTAATCAGATCAACGTTGGATTATAAAACTACACCTTCAGCAAATGCCGTGCATGGCAAAGTATATGTATATGTAAATGTAAACATATATATAAAATAAAACCATAATAAATAAAGACAAAAATAAATAACAATGCACAGAATACAAAGGTAAAAGTATGTTACCTGAGCATTGAAATCCTTGATGTCCGATACCACAAAGCGTTTCTCCACAAAAATGACACTGAGTAATGGATGAATATTGCATTGCGACAAACTGGTGGCCTTTAATAGTAAGAACCTAACGATCAAATGGAGTAAAAATCTAACGTCAAGGAAAAAACAAACAGCAGTACCACTGGCATTAAACACCAGTACAGTAACAAGTATTAGATACAATGCTTTTCATACAATCTTCACTTTACAAGCAACCTTAGCAGGTACGTTTAAGCAGCATCGTATAGGTAAATCACTTTTTGTATTGTATTACGACTGAAACGTTTTTCATCCCGTCCATTTAAAATTCAGGGGATTGGCATGGGTACTTGTTGTGGAAAACATTTCGTACCAGTAAACTATTGTTTTCTTGGAGAACTATGCAAAATTCTGAATTTGTGAACAATTTTCCTGATAAGGATTTCAAATAATCTTGGCTCTGAAGTTCTGTCCTGGTGTTATTATGATGAATAACCTAACATCTGAATCAAACAACAGTTCAAATTCAACATGCTGCTAAGAAACACAGCTATCAGAACAAAACTGAAAAAAAGGGGTAAGAATGGTCAATTGTTTAAAAGCCCCAAGTTTTAAGCTATCTACAAATAATTTAAATATTCTTCAAGCAAACGCGCATGAAAACCAAATATCGAATTTGACAAGGACCAAGTTGTTACATTGCTATGACAAGACCACATTCAACCAGTTATGTATATAAAATATGTCTTCGCCTCACCTTTTTGGATGGTCGAAATCGAAATAGCGAGCTTCTCTCCTTCTCTACGAAGCTTCTGCATTTATCTAATGGGCTTGTTAGACTACTGCCAGGCTAACGAAAAAGTAAAGCGAAAAAATTCACAGTTCATATTTAACCCACTACAAATAAACTTTATATTCAAGCTTTCGTATACTAATCTCAGTTCCACAAAAAGTCTAGTGTACCTCAGCCAAAACAAAAGTTAATTCATGTTAAGCTTACTTGTTGCTCTAGTTCAGTAGCATCTTAAAATTGATGCTGGCAACATATTAAAGTAGGTTTTATGCTGTTCTAATGATGATGACAGTAAACTGTTAAAAACCATATTAGCAGTACAATTTATCGTTTAACATCAATAGGTTTCTCTATTTAATCAAATTTCTTTTTTTACCTTATTTACTCCATCTACGTATTTTCAAATTTAAAGATAATTGCTTGCAAACAAATTGCAATTTTTGCATTACATCAAATGAAGTAGCACTGCCAGGAAAATACTCCAGTAACCTAAGACCACATATTAGTACTGTCAACAGTTTATGCAAGTAGACCCCCCACCATCCCTACGCTCCTTCTATCTTGGAAAATTTATATTTTCTCTTAACTACATCCAGCAACAGCAAATTCAAAATAAAATCAGTAATCAGTACTCAGAAATCCGAAATGAAAAATGTACTTCTGTCCCGCCCACCCTCTTCCAGATCCCAAATCTATTTGTGTCCAAGCTCCAACGTACTGTCAACAGCTCATTCCACACGTCTCCGAACTACCTCCTGAAAAAAACCCAACTTTGTTCTTTGCCACATAAGTAATGAATAGATAAGGTCTGTTCAAATAATACTTTTCAATGTGCTAAGTAATAAAGCCCTTCATTATTACAAACTGGCATTATGACGCTCTTTTAAGTATCAACGTGTTGCAAGAGTTTCCTTACTTTGGGAGCAGATGACTCCTTTCATTTTATTTCCTGCTACACTTAAGGATGGGTCACCTCAATAACTACCCCTTTCGCGGGGGTATTCTTATAGGGTAGGCCCGGTGCAGAAATTAAGATACTTACTTTAGTATTATTTCGTACATGTTTCATAAAAGTGGCCAGGGACGAAGCCATTGCAGAGCTACAAAGGACAAAGCAATACAATTAAGAATATAAAAAATTCTCTTAAAATATGGTCAAGGCATTTAACTGGTCCACCTTGAATGATCAAGCATTTAGTTCCGATAACGTAAAGTCATTTCTGTAGCTTTCTACGCACCGAACCAATAACTATAAGACCAGATCTAACTTCAATTAACTTTCAGTTTTTCTTTAATCCCTTTCTAGTTCATTTCCCTTCTAAATCTTTCATTTTGCGTCCTCATTCCTTTTTTCGACCTGGAATAGGTGCATTTATTACATGTATGTTCGGTCATATTCAAAATCTCACAGATTCATCCAACATTACTCAACATAAAATTTCCAGTCCTACTGCACATGGTCATTCTATTTTCCTTCTAAAAATCAATTTCCTGATATGGCTAAATGTGGACTCTTCTGGCTATACTGCTTCGTCTTCATTTAAGTCCTTTCTGCATGAAATTTTTTACACTAAAATCCAAACAGGTAATGGGTATAATGTGACCACTACCTTGAATAAAACGAAAAATTTGGCTTTTTTTTTAATTAACTGTTGCCCAATAACCATCAAAGTTCCTCGGGTTTATAATAAAAAAGGTCTTCAATCGCAAGAACATCTCCCGAAATGCAAAAGAACGTAGAAAAACATTTTTCTGCAACACCGTGTCCCAACTTTATACCAACAGCTTCTCTACAAATATGTCTCTAAACTCGATCAAGAAAATCACGATGAGATGGGGAAGTACCTGTCCAGGTGAGACAACAGTACTCCATACAAGACTGGAAGGTGGATTTATAGATATAAAATGGCATCGGGTGTAAGGTATTTTATAGCGCAAAACCAGCTTTTTAAGAAGCAAATTCACAAATCTATTGAATATTCACTGCCTGAATATTCAAAACCTTTGTACCTCTGACTTGTTCCTGCTGAGTTGTCTTGTGGTCACTGCCATAGTGTAAGGTGGTGTGAGTCATCAGCATAGATATTGATAAACAAGTAAGTTTACAGAAAGATCATTTATGTTAAGAAGACATATTAGAACAAGAATAGAACCTTGAGTAGTACCTCCATTAATTTAATACTAATCAGATGGAATTCCATCCAGTATGACATACATTTTGATATGATCTAACAGAAAAATCTTAATAATACCAAGAACCTTCCCACACACCCATACCCAATATGAAAAACAAAAAAATCATGAACCAAGCCACCGTGTCACACCTAATGCAATGCAGTGAAAATGTCCAAAGCTAGAGCACGTCCTTCACTAGACGTATCCATACATCTATATATACGTTCCATGGTAAGTCATAAAAAAGTATAAGTGGAGCGACGTCCTCTAAATCGTTACTGAACACCAGCAAAAAGAACTAGGTTTTGCAAGACGTCCATCAGTAAATTGCTTGCAAATCTTTGAAAGACCTTACTAATAACAGTAAAAAGGCTTTATGGTCGATTTTTGCTAAAATTAGATGGATCATCAGCATTCTTGAAGACATGGCCAACATTGGACACCTTCCAATTAAACGTAAAACGAGACTCCGATAAGCAATGATTAAAAAGTTTGGACAGGAAGAAAGGAAGCAAGCTCTGAAGCTTACACTTATCAAGACAACTACCGAAATGGAATTTAGGAAAAGACGCCTTGGACTGATCAAGTGCAAAATTGACCTTTGCAACAAGCCTTAAATACACGATAACCTGGTCCCAATTACAATCACTTTTCAAAGTTAACTCTAACAACGAAAGATCAGTGTCGTTCAGAAAATTAGCTGAGAAAAATCAAGCAAAAAGATCACCCTTTTTAAACCTGGGTCAAAATAAACCAGATACTATAAAAAATGGCAGAATAACCGACTTGCCAGATATCAAAATAGCATTGTAAATCTTCCAAAAATCCAACAATTTTAAAACAAACAGAAGAAGATTACAAACTCTCTCGGCACAACGAGATATAGCACAAGAAATCACCCTTTCACAAGCATTGCTAGCCAGTCTGACAGAAATAAGACATACCGTGGTTCCATCAAGTTGAAGCTTAACACAAATATGACTGCGATGAGCAATGGTAGAAGACCAATAATAACTAAGATTAGAGACAGTTCCCTTAACTTATAGAGTAACCACAACATGATGAAAAGATCAAAAAAAGACCTAAACGATAAGATCTCTCCTGGATCTTAATCAGGAAATCTTGCTGAATAATTAAAAAACTGTGCAAGATCATGACAAAACCAAAAGTTGTAGGTAAACCTCGTCATCTGTCAGTCTCATTAGGACGAGTCAACCTCATTAGGAGTCACGTGGTAAACACTGACAAAAATATTAGCAATGTGATACTAGTCCAGAGCCTTATCAATGAAATCTGATACTGTCTCAGGAACTAAGAGGGATAAGAAAAGTTAGATCGATACAAGAAAAATAGTCAACAAGTAGCCTGAAAAAAGCGAGAATAGCTTTGTGACTGGTTTTTTTGGAAAAAAAAAGAATGAACATTTGAAAATTAAAATATTCTGACTAAAACACAAGCTATATATGAAATAACTGTTTGCTAATGAAGCAGCAACTTAGCCTAAACTAAAAGCCAACAATAGCAATGGTTTTAATATCACTTTTGGTGCAAGGAAATCATCACTTACTTTCTATCGTACTGTGGACTGCCGTTGTTTCCCGATTCTGTTTCAATCCTAATCATAGAATTAAACCATTATTTAATAAACGGCATTTATCACGGTAACTAAATTGTAACTTTTATGACACTATCAATATCTGTCATTATAAACAAAACAACGAAGCGACGACAAACATTAGATCACACGTAAGCTTATCAGTGCGCGTGCATCGCATTTTCTTGCCCAACCCTTATACATGGGAATGTTGTATCATGTAAGTAACATCTGTCTGAAAAAAGCCGAGTCTGTCAATCCCAGTAAAGATGAAATTTTTACAACCAGGATTATTGTCAACTCTTTATATTATATTTTTAGATATATAGACATACAACAACGGAGGCATAACTTAAACTGAAAGGACCCTAGTTTCAGCCTATTCGCTGACAACATAAATGGAAACATTTAGATTCGACATGGTAAACGAGAACATTATAGGGAAAGCCTGAGAGCATATTTTAATAAATACTAAAAATACTACAATCCACTTTTAATAAAGGTAAAAAATACGGAGCCCACCTTTGTAATGACCTTTATAATGGGACTGGGCTGTCTTTTAAGGTAACAATTACAAATTGTCATGTACACGTTTTTTCTCGGATTTCTCAAACATCGTGAAATCAGATTATGTCAACGTAGAAAAAGCGTGGGTTTCGTAAAAACTGCAATAAATAAAATTCAATGGTGGGTGTTGCCCTGGTTTTGAAAAATGTATATGCAAACCTTTGTCAAGTTAGGTTAGAGGCAGGTCCGAATTGCGTGTCTTATACTACAATTGCATTGAATTGTTTTGTTTTCTCTTATTTGCGCTTCCTTGGTAACAGATTCTTGTTAAGAAAATGTTCAGCATCTTAATTTTTTTCCCTCGATCAAAACTGTTATGGAAAAAACAAACAAACACACACTGGAAGTGCTACAATTTCTTGTGGATACTTTTCATGGTCCGAACTTTGGGTTTATAAAGCTACATAAAGGAACTTACTTTCCGCTAAGTATGAGACTGTTGGTGCAAAGCTTTTGAAAAATTTCCACGTCTACTTTATTAGCTGCTGAGTACTCTCTGGTCGGTAATTTTGACTTAAACAGCATCTTATGTTTCTTTTGTTCCTGCTAAGCAAGATGATGTAACAACCGTTTCAAGATACTTTTTTCAAGGTTAGGTGAAAGTCTACTTAATCTTAAATGACAAAATACTAGCCCACGACAGTATACAAGAAACATAAATTTTACATTAGTACTTACACTAAGGCCTCAATATGAGGCAAAAGGGTATCTTCAACTACTTTAAGTTCCTTATGTTTATCCAGTTCATCTGTTAAGGTTGAAAAGAAAGGAGTATTGCTATAGAAACATTAAAAAGTCCATATGAATACATGTACAGACGTGTATCAGTGTGTTTTAAACTAAAATATTTAACTCCCCAAATGGAAACATCTTTGCATGCATTACATTAAAAGAAACCAAATCATGTCGAGAAGATGGATTTAGTAAGATATTTTGCAGTGGTTCATTGTATACCACGTACCACGTACTGGACAATTTGATAACCTATTCACATACACCTCTATGTATACAATAAAGAGGTAAATTATTTCAAAAACAAATTTCATTAAAAACAATCGTGTGCAGCGATAAGCTCTCTTAAATGTAATAAAAACAATAAAATAATATCGCATACATAGACAACAGCGTAAGATTGAATGTTTTCTGCAAAACCTTCTTGTCTGTGTTTGTATCTGGTATGATGGGGTAAAGCTTGGTGCATGTGAGAAGTGTGTCTGCCTACAAAACTGGGGGTGTTCATCAAAATTACCATGGAATGTGATAAAATTGATGAAACAGGGTACAAAAACGAGTTTAGCATCGAGTTACTCTGCCATGTGTATCTTAGTTGCTTGGCTGCACCCAAACAGTTGTTAATGAGGTGGTCCTCTGTGTCCATCTGTTCATGTTTTAAAACACGGCTTCGAGAGCAAAATTCGTTTAGCAGTCAACCACTACGTTTTCAAGTTCTTATTAGTTGGCAGTGATAGTATTAATGCTCTAAAAGGAGTTCAGCTAAGGTAGCAAGAGAGCCTACTACCGTATTCCAGAACCTAAATAGTGGTTGACACTTTTCGGCGAGAAACTTTACGGTTATGTTAAGCCTTTTTAGTTCCATAAATTTGTCCCAGTTCGAAATTCGGGAAATTATCCTATCCAAGCCGTTTGGATTTCTTAGGCGACACTTCTTCGTTTTCTTGTGCGTTTTCTATTTGTGGCGATGTTTTTGTTATACATGTAGGTTTAAACGTACAAGGGTTTTATATTTCTGTCGCTCGATATTTGGAATATTGGTCGAACAGCTATCTTGCACTTTTGATATAAATGCAAAGGAAGGGTATTTCCGAGTCTTAACTTTTTAAAAGAAAGACCCAGATGACAAGTGTTGGCTTCTCGATGAAAGCTGATCTTGCTCCACTGATTCCATCTGTGTTGTAAACACATAATAAACATCAGTATTGAAAAGCTGTCCTCTTGTAATACCCTTTTTGACAGGTTTGTAAACACTTCATCAGTTGGAATAGAGATCAAAAATCCACCATGCATGTTGGCGATAAAATTCCCCATGTCCAGTGGTAAGAGATAGTTTTATTACGTCATTTGTAAAAACATATGTACCTCTCCCAAGATACTGGAGGTTAAGAGCTTGTAAACGAGGTTACGCATCCGTAATGTCACCACCTTTAACATAACAGGTTCCAAGGTAATAGGGCGGAAGTTATGGAGATTGGTTACTGGTCTCTATTTGTACACAAGGTCGGTCAGACCAGACTTCCACTGTGATATTCGTTTTCCTTCCTACGACAGTTTGATCACTCTTCATAAGACATTTCGTACTTTCAAGAGCAAGCACACTTATTTGATCAAACAAGCAAAATAAAACTAAAATTGCCTTTTCCAAGTTATTCAACCTGCCTCCTGCTAGACAGGTGAGAACATATCAAACAAACACTTGGGTTGTCTAGCCTTTTTATTCTATACTAAAACGTTTGTATTTGTGGCATAATTTCTCACTGAAATAATGAAAGTAGTAACCGTAGGTTGTCTTCGGTTTAATCCTTCCTTTCAGTAACAAATTCTTTTTGGAGTACCTCCAATAATCGTGCCTGAACCTTATGATTATTCGGGCCGGGATCTGTTCACAAACCTGCCAAGTAGTTTAGTAAAGTGTTTTATTTCGACGAAATCGGCATTGGATTTCTCAAAGCCTCTTAGAGTCTGTGACTGTAAGAATAATGACACTGTGAAAAATGCAGCAGAAATAGCAACAAACTAAAGACTGTTCGTCCATAATAATACATTAAAGTGAATTTAAAAATATATATATATATAATAATAATAATAAAAAATAATAATAATAATAATAATAATAATAATAATAATCATAATAATAATTAGTCCTGGGTATGACGATAAACTGCACCCGGTTGTGGAGTTTCGACGTGGGCGAATGAGGTTACCCTTTGCCACAACTACCTCCAGGTCACCATTGGGAAAGGTGTAGTACCTGTTAGCCCACTCCGAAACCTTGAAATAACGGCTTGACGTCCGGCGGAGTTAAGGTTGTCTCACGGGCAGGCGAAGCGCTCTTGAGCCTTGGTTGGCAATCGTCTAGAGATGGTGTCTCGATAAAAATACCGGTGGTTGTGTAACCTAAAAATCACTAAACTTCTTATGAATTGAATGTACAATCAAAGTATTGAGAATAACGGCGTGAATGGGACTGGAACTCAACGTGAAGGGCCCACCCCCGGCAGGTGTTTTTCGGCACAGCAGCGAGAACCCGGTCGTCGTCCTTCTACTGCTAGAAAGAAATGGAGTAAAGAAATCAACAAAGTCATTATGGAGTGCTTCTATAGAAGTAATCCATTTGATGAGAACGGTAAACCTATTAGAGGGTACAGACAACGCATGTTTAGAGAATGGAGGGAAAGAGGAATGTTTGAAACAACGGAGCAGCGAATATGTGACCAAGCAAGAACAATTAGGAAAAATGGATTGTTGTCAGAACTTGAGTTGGAGGAAATAGAAAGAAGGGTGAATGTTGAAGTTTTTGGAAATGAAGGAGAAATTCAGGTAAAAGAAGAAGAAACCAATAGTGAAGTGGATGATCCGATTGGGGAGGTAAGAGATGGGGTGGAGCCAAGGCAAGATGTGGTT
This sequence comes from Morbakka virulenta, assembly GCA_003991215.1. Taxonomy (NCBI): domain Eukaryota; kingdom Metazoa; phylum Cnidaria; class Cubozoa; order Carybdeida; family Carukiidae; genus Morbakka; species Morbakka virulenta. The sequence continues at coordinate 3,073,620 of RDPX01000013.1, read as the reverse complement.
GAAAATGACTTCGACACGGAGGAGAGATTGACACAAGCAAGTGATGAAACAAAAGGTATTGTGGAAAGGCTAAAAGCGATACTAGTAGAAGGAAAGAAAAGTGATGGAATCATGTTCAAAAAATTAGATAGAAAAGCTCTCAAAATTCAGGTTGAGAAAGTAAATGAAGCAATGAAGTACACGAAGTGCAGGAACATTACAGAAACGAACAATCTGATCATAGCTGGAAGTGTATGGGTCGCAGAGAAATTTGGATTGAAAACAGGTGTTCGACAGAAACGAAATGAACCAAGGTGGAAACGGAGAATAAAGGGTGACATAAGGAAATTGAGACAGGATGTTAATTTACTGGAAAGAGATCAGAAAGGACAGTTAGGTGTGAAGAAGACAAAGAAAATCAAACAACTAAATGAAAAGTACAGGGTCAACAGAAAGGGGATAAAAACTGTCATAGAAGAAATAAAACAGAGAATGGTGGCAAAAAGTGGAAAACTGAAGAGATACGAAGACAGAATTGAACAGTTTAGGCAAAATAGGATTTTTGGTTTGGATCAGAAGAAGTTCTACTACGAACTTAACAAATGTTCCAATTTTTCAAAGGCGGTACCGAATGCGGAAGAGTGTACAAAATTCTGGGGTGACATTTGGAGTGTGGAGAAGGAGCACAATAGAACTGCTATATGGCTAAAAGAGTTGAAGAAAGAAATAGATCGTGATATGAAACACACACAAGACACGGTGAAAATAAATGCTGAGAAAGTTAAAAAGCAAAGTAGGAAACTTCCAAATTGGAAAGCACCAGGACCAGATGGAGTGCAGGGATATTGGCTAAAACACTTCGCCGCTCTTCACGAAAGAATCGCATCCCAACTTGATGGTATGTTAAGAGAAGAGGAGGTCTTTCAATGGACAACACATGGTCGAACAGTGCTTTGTCAAAAAGATCCACAGAAAGGCACAGCGATTGATAATTATCGACCCATTACCTGCCTTCCACTAATGTGGAAACTTTTGACGGGTATTGTAGCAGATGAAATGTACCAGTATCTAGAAGAGAGCAATATATTACCAGATGAACAGAAAGGATGTAGGCGAAGAAGCAGGGGCACCAAAGATCACCTGCTCATAGACAGAACCGTACTCAGAGATTGCAAGAAAAGGCGTACGAATCTGTCCATGTCTTGGATAGATTACCGAAAAGCCTATGATCTGGTCCCGCATAGTTGGATAAGCGAATGTTTGACGATGTTTGGAATAGCTGAGAATGTAAGGAACTTTCTTGGAAGAAGCATGAAACAGTGGAAGGTATCACTGACATCCAACGGGGAAGATCTTGGACAGGTTTTTGTGAAGAGGGGAATTTTCCAGGGAGATAGTCTATCACCACTATTATTTGTCCTTAGTATGATACCATTGTCACTGATATTGCGGAAAGTGAATGCGGCTTATGAATGGGGAAAGACGGAATACAAGGTCAACCATTTATTGTTTATGGACGACCTGAAGCTATACGCGAAAACTGAAGATCAGATGAGTATGCTTGTTAGAACCGTTCACATGTTCAGCAACGACATTGGTATGGAATTTGGGATGAAAAAGTGTGGCATTTTGACATTGAAACGAGGAATGATTATTAGAAGTGAAGGAATTAAGTTAGCTGATGGACAGACAATGAAAGAGGTTGGGGAGGAAGGGTACGCTTATCTAGGTATTGTGGAATTAGATAAAATCAAAGAAGCTGAAATGAAAGATGCAATTAGAAAGGAATACAAAAGAAGGGTAAGGCTGGTACTTAGATCAAGGTTGAATGGGAAAAATAAGGTTTCGGCGATCAACACATGGGCAGTGGCTATATTCCGGTATGTAGCGGGAATTATACAATGGAGAGAAAAGGAGCTTAAAGATTTAGACAGACAAACAAGGAAAACAATGACAATGCATGGTGCTTTTCATCCCAAGAGTGATACTGACAGGCTGTATGTGAAAAGAAAAGATGGGGGAAGAGGTCTTATAAGTATAGAACGATGTGTCAAAGAAGAGGAGAGTAGTCTGAAAGTGTACGTGGCCAAATCTAAAGAGAAACTTTTGAAGGGTGTAGCCGAATTCGAGAAATTAAATGCAACTGAACTGGAGGAGGCTAGAGATATTAAGGCAAGGAATGAAAACAAAGCAAAAGATACATGGAATGAAAAGAGAATGCATGGACAGTTTGTCAGAGACCTGACAGATGATGTAGATAAGGTGAAGACTTGGGAATGGTTGTCAAAATGTGATTTGAAGGTTGGTACAGAAGCCTTGATTTGTGCAGCACAAGAGCAATCCATCAGGACAAATTATGTGAAGTATCACATTGATAGAACGGCTGGAAGCCCCCTGTGTCGATTGTGTGGTCAAACAGGTGAAAGTATCCAACACATTGTAAGTGCATGCCAGAAATTAGCTCAGAAGGAGTACAAGAGGCGTCATGATAACGTAGCGAGAAAGATCCATTGGGATATATGCAAGAAAAGAGGACTGGAATGCAGTAAGAAATGGTACGAGCATACCCCTGAAGGAGTTTTGGAGAGTGATGATGTAAAGTTGTTGTGGGATGTAAATATCCAGTGTGATAATGTGATTGAAGCAAGAAGGCCAGATTTAGTCTTGGTAGAAAAGAAGGAACATACGGCAATAATCATTGACATAACAGTACCGGCGGATGCGAACGTGGCAGAGAAGAAGAAAAATAAGTAGAAAAGTATCAAGATTTGAAAAGAGAAATAAAAACACTGTGGAAACTGAAGAAAGTAGAAGTTGTCCCTATTGCTATTGGAGCTCTGGGATCTGTGACCAAAGGATTTGAAAAGTGGGTTGAAAAGCTTGGGATTCACTGCAACTTAGGAGTACTTCAAAAGACAACGTTGTTGGGAACAGCCAGGATTTTGCGAAACGTACTGGAGTTTTGAGAAAGAAAATGCTGGTAGCCCATGGCCATTTGTTATGAACTCGGCAATAAAAACAGCCAGACACAAAATATGAAAAAAGATGATAATAATAATAATAATAATAATAATTATAACAATAATAATAATAGTGATAATAAAAGGGTAGACGGAAAGTGCCCAGACCAGCAGGTCGCCTGGCAATTCCTCACGAAGCAGCGCCCCTGCCCTAGTCGAGCTTGGTAAACCTAGCGGGAACAGTGGGAAAAGTTGAACTTGCCTAAATTGGCCGGCTTAACTTAGTACTGCCTAGTACTGCTGGAAAGGGGAATTGACCCCCCTGCCCTGTGTAGTCACATTGCCCTGATAATTACACCAGGCACTGACTATTACTGTCAGCAAGTGGTGTAGCGTCGAAAGACGTTTGACCTCTGATCTTAATTGATTGGTGGGGTACACGAACTGGTTTTGCCTGGTCTTTATGAATGGGCTAGATCAAACATTCCCACTCAAACCGCAGACTTGTCAGTCAGTTGCCTGACCCTAACCAGTTGTGCATGTCCCGAAAGGGCTGACACATCACGCATTTCTGTTTAACGGGCGGGAGTAGTGGGGGAGCTTCATATCTAGGTGTCGTGAGCGTGGATATCTTGTTCCCTAGGGCTGAGTACCGAGTTTGCACTTTGTTACTTAGTCCTGAGGTCTTGGGTGAAGCCTCGCTACGGAGACCGTTTTAAGCAGAATGGGTCACCTAAACTGGGAAACCCAAATAGGCCCCACCTGCAAGGTCATGTGGTGTTTTAATTAACATCAATACCGCACACACTTGGGTGTGATGCATGCACCCAGCTTACCCTTACCGGGCTGGTAGTCGGATGGGTTTGCTGGGGTTACGAGCAAACCCCAGACTCAGGGGTAAAAACCCTTTGTTCCCCGTGGGCTCGTATTGCTCCACCACTCAATAATAATAATAACAACGGACCTTTGGAATGGCGTCTGGGCCAAAGAAAAAAAACTACAACCACGAAGCTACTTGGATTAGGCAGAGAGGAGGAAAGGATGAGTGAGGTCAAAGAACAACAGTGGAAAAGAAGTGGAAATCCCAAGGATTGGATAAGATAACAAATTTCTGGCTGAACTATCTAAGTGAAATACAAAAACACCTAATGCAATCCTTAAATGAAATCATTACTACAACAGAAGCATTACCGGATGGGTTAACACAAGGCAACACATATCTTCTCCCGAAATCAGTAGATACTAAGAACTCCAAAAACTATCGCCTATTACGTGCTTGACCACAACCTACAAGATTTTAACATCAGTAATCAGTGACAGAATGTACAATTTCCTTGAGCAAAACTTATTCTTCCTCAGGAACAGAAAGGCTGCAAAAGGAACTCATGGATGCAATGATCCGTTTCTAATCAACAAAATGGTTCTAGATAACTGCAGGAGAAAGAGTAAGAACTAAAGCACAGCATGGATTGACTTTCGTAAAGCTTTTGACAGTGTTCCGCATGATTGGATTATTAAAAGCCCAGAAATGTACAAGATCTCACCAATAACCACAAATTTTTAAAAGAAAAGTATGTCAAAGTGGAACACCTCTCTTTTCCTCATCCACGACGCTGGGACTACTACATCTAACATTAAAATCAAACGTGGTATCTTCCAAGGAGACTCTCTTTCCCCGCTTCTCTTCTACATATCGCTTATCCCCTTGTCCAGCGAACTTAATAACGCCAATTGTGGTTACACGATCTATGACAAGCAGATTAAACACCTCTTCTTTATGGATGACTCAAAACTCTTCGCAAAAAGTAATCAACAACTAGAAGGATTGCTAATTACCATCAGGCAGCAGTTCAGTAATGATATTTGTATGGAATTCGGCCTCGAGAAGTCCGCTAAAGCTATATTCTCACGAGGAATGCTATCGAAAACCTCATCCTTAGATCTTGGCCCAGACACAACAATTAGAGAACTGGATCTTGAGGAAATGTAAAAATATTTAGGAGTTGACGAAGGCGACGAGATTAACCATACGGGAATAAAGGAGAAAATGCGTAAGGAATACTACCGAAGAGTTAGATTAGTGCTTAAAACCAAGCTTAACTCAAGAAACAGAATTGATTAATAAACACCCATGTACCAGTTGTACAATACAGCTATAACATAATAAACTGGAACTCTCCTGACATTAAACGTATGTACTGTAAAACTAGAAAACTATTCACGTCAAGTGGTATGCTCCACCCTGAAGCAGATATTAGTCGTCTCTATTTGCCTAGGTGCTAAGGGGGCGTGGTCTCATACAACTTGAAAGGTCTTATAAAACCACAACAATTGGAACGAAACAATATCTTGAATCAAAAGATAATTGGATGTTAAAGCTATTAAGCAGCCATGAAAGGAGTAAAGAACTACACTCGGTATACAAAGAACCCCAAAAATTCGAAAACGAATTAGGTGAAGAAATAACCAAAGAAGATGAAGATGGGCGTAAAGCCACAGCAACTGCGAAGAAAGTTAAAATGAATGTTAAAAGAAAGGTACAGAAACAGCTTGCCGATCATAGAAAGCTCTGCATGGACATTCTGCTCTTCGAAGCCAAGATGCAACCCATCAGTGGTTGCGGAGTGCAGGACGTAAGGCAGCAACAGCACAGGACCGAAGCTTATTTACCCGTAATTACCAAGCAAATATACCCAAGTGCGGGCTCTGTGACCAGCACACGGAAACAATAGATCACCTTGTGTCCGGATGAGCAATACGTGCTCCAAATGAGTATGTCAAACCCACGACCGTGTTGGGCAGTATCTCCACTGGGGTATATGCAAACACTTTGCTATTAAAACCAACCCCAACTGGTATGAACACCATCCACTACCAGTCACGAAAGGCCAAAATGCCACTGTTCTGTGGGACTTTCCGATCAACACTGATCGGACGATTCAAGCCAACCGTACTGACATTATAATTAAAGATAGGAAAAACAAAATGTGTACATCAATTGACATGAGTGTGCAAAGTGATACAAACATTTCATTTAAGGAATTCTAAAAGTTAAGCAAGTATAGAGACCTTGAGAAGAAATTAAAAAGTGTGGAACGTCAAAGCTTGAACTGTTCCGGTCATTGTCGGGGCACCAGGGATGATTAAGTAGGACTGCAAACTATGAAAAGTATTTTAAAATTTGTAAAAGGGCTGAATGAAAAAAACCCAGAAATGTTTATAACTTTTGCAGTATCAAATTGAGAGTGCTTTTCGAAGAGTATGAGCAGTGCCTGTGAGGACAATTTTCTGGAGTTCTTGTACTCTGTGCTTTCCAGGTATTTTCTCTATATGTTTTTTAGTCCAGTAATATGACAATCACCTTTTAATATTCGTGCCAATGATGTTTTCACTTCCTTGTCAAATATATTTTTATACTTGTTGTAATATGTCAATCGTCCCTTTAATCTTTGTGTCATATCTCATAAGACCTTCATCTGCCCCAGGTCACTTGGGTGACCCAGTGAGTAATTGCACTAAAACACATATGTAAAGAAATACTTCAATAATAATAATTGATATCAATAAATAAAAATAAATAAACAACAATGATAAATATAATAATAGTAATAGATCGATGACCAATTAGAAAAAACTAAATAATAACAATAAGTTAATCAGGTCAGTCATTGGATATCGGATATCACACATTACCTTCGAGCTGATGATCGCCAAATAGACTTCCAAGTCCAAGTGCTCTCTTGGTTCTGAAATCTGCCAGCTGCTCACTCACTTCATTGAAAGCGAATAGCCTACAGAGTATAAAACGTAAACAGTATAGTAAAAAAACATTAATTAAACAAATTAAAATGTATTTTTGGATTCAGCTGCTGTTGCTTAACTGTTACTAGCTAATGCGCTTTACAACTAATTATACATTTATTGTTGTTCTCTGGGCCAAAGGATTAAAATTGCTAGGCATTCAAACAGAACCAACATGCAACGATAGTAAATGAACTACAAAAATTCAATAAACAACCAATCGAGCTGTACAGCTTACGCGGATTCTAGCATAATCAAAATATCAAATAAACATTTTTAACGGTTCTCTATCATGGTCGCAACCAACCATCTAAAGTGACATTTCATATACGGCAGTGGCAACGTTGGACGCTGATTTTAACATTGCGATCTCCACTTTACCACCAAAAACCTCTCTGAAACGTGGTTCATAAAAATCTCAGTCAGCTTGCTCTTTGCAAACGGACAATTAAGCTATGAACACACATCCTTTGTTATAAGCACTAGCATACAGGCAATTGTCATTCAGTAACTATTATGGGAATTACTAGTTTATCAAGACAAAAAAATATATTAACCTTGCCATTTTGAAAATATTCCTAACCCCTTCTTCCGTGCAGTTCTTGTTGTTCAGGCTTTCGTCTGTTTCAGTAAAAGACATAAGGTTATTATGACAATGGCAGTGAAAAACCCACTACTGTACATGTATAAAAAGTTTACATAAATAAATTACCTTTTTTTAAATATCATATCAGTGCCCCTCAAAATTTAATTTTTCCTTACGTTATTACATCTTCAGTCAAATCCAAATGGCCTGACACGCAACTTAACTCGGAGAGGAAGGAACAATAATTAAACATAAAAGAACAATGGTAAGGAACTAACATGCTGCGAACAAATGTTAACATGCACGTGCCGAAATCTTCAACTGGTCGATTATTTTTTACTTTTTTTTTCGTTTTTACAGTTTTTTGAAATGTTATTAAAATTAAGTTGTCTCTTCCTCACCAAACGTTCCCCCTTTGTTGGTTATCTATAGTAAGTCTGAATGAAAAATGTCCGCAATTCATCGTTCCCCTACTTTCAATTTGGCATGCAATTAATAAAACTTACTGTACACGCATATCACCGTGGCCATTAGGCTACACTACATACATCGGTGGTCAAAACGCTGATAACAATAAAACACTCTATGTACTTAGTAGACAAACTGAAACACAGTGAGAAAAATATGCAACTGTCCAAAAAGGGGGAAAGGAAGTGGCTGACCCTGAACTGGATTACCTTGGAATACTGAATTGTGAACTTGTATTACTGTTGCACGAATTGCCAATCTTAGTTGTGTGAACATATTTGAATACTCTTCAAGTAGACAAATGAAAACCCCACACTTTAATCACATAGGGAAGTAATGTAACATATTGAGAGAGTTTGTATCCCTGTGTGGACAACTAAATATGGCTACAATACGGAAATAACATTACTGATCATTGGGAACAAAGCTGATTTCAGTCGCTCAGAAGACGTTCTATTACTTAATATACTAAGAAACCATAGAGTAGCTCAATCAGCAAACAAAGAGTAATTATTTTTACCTCTTACTGGAGAAAATGCAAGATAAAATCAGTTACAAACAAAATCAGACCGTTCTTACCGATTGCAAGATCAGTGCTCTCGCTTACAGTGACTTTCAATGGCTAAAATATGAGAAGATACTATTTTTAACCAATTATGAAGCATTAAACAAACTAAAATGTTCAATGTTGGGACTAACTCCCTATCTCATAACTTTGAAAATTTGCCATGAGCTCAGGGGTGTGTTAATGATGGCTTAAAACAATTATTACATTTCACAGCATGTACCAGACAGCTATATACTGTTCACCTGGTTTATAGATTTTAGCACAAAACCAAAAATATAAAAGTATTGAGGAGATTGTTACAAAAAAGACTCCACATAAAGCCATTATCTGCATCTTTTTAATTGATCTCTTATCATTTATTATCGTCTTGCCTCTTTGTAGACTGGGCTACACAGTGGTTTGCTTACCTTTGAACAAGTAAAATTATGCAAATTTAGCTTCCCCTTTGTTCTTCAAGAATGAGGTACATGGTAATCTGCGTAGGATGAAACTAGATAACATGGCAATATCTTTAAGGAAATTTAGCACCACTTCTTAGTTGCAGTATCAAATTGATTCAACTTGCGAGTACTCGCAATCACAAGGTAAAGCTACCGCTAAACAGGTACACAACAGTAAAGAAAGCTATTCTTGTCCATCTCATTTCTAACCATAAAGCTGCATTAGTTAACAGCCGAAATTAAATAGATTTGTCTTGATTACCATCTAAACATCTTTCGGCGCAATAAATATACAGACTAAAGTATTAGCTTTCTAGATCCAAAAGTGAAATTGTGTTCCCAAATAAATAACAACATTTAGGTAGTAATGTACTAATTTCTTAGCACCTACGAATAATGTATTTTCGAAAGTATCCTTAACCGAAGATGATATTCTCCAACTTAACTAGTAACGTATTGCTTTGTGACTGATTCAAAATTTTATAAGAAATAATATTTCTGACTTAAAGGTCTTTCAAATGAAAGCATTGAATTTTCATTTAAAAAGCTTTTCAATGAAAATTGACCACAATTAAAAATAATGTTAAAGGTTGCAAAGTTCGAATTTAACTCTCTTTACACCTACATGAGAACAAAATCTTGAGCGCTAATTTGTAATAATGACCAACATCACGTTGTATATCTATCATTTTTATCTTCGTCCGCCATAAAAACGTCACAATGCTCTGCCTTTCCTCGCAAAGAATAACTTGACTGCTACTAACGTTTAATTAACTGGCAAGAACTGGCAAGACTAAAAAAGCTGACCAACTGTACGTTTTCAAACAGACTATTGATGTAACTGTGAAAATCTTCCCCCGAAAAATCTTTCCTGAAGCTTGCCATCCATCATGTTAAAATTGAGTCCTAGGAAAATCAGTGATTTTAAAAATTACAGTTACAGTATTATGCTGCTGAGGGAAACAGTTCCAGCCGCTCCTAAAGAAACTAAAAGTACCCATAAAATGTGTAGCTGGGGGTGTTACAAGATCCTGGGGGATCGTGCTAGGCATAAGAGTTCAAGTAAAGGTGAAGGTTGTGATTATGTGAGTACTGTAGAGAATGGCAGAATACACAAATTGGGGTGCTTTAGTCAAGTAAAATAAAGAAAAGTATATTTTGTAGAAAAACAACCAGAGATCGCTATACTTGATAGTAAATTACAGGAGAAGACGTCGAAGAAGAAGAAGAAGAAGAAGAAGAAGAAGAACAAGAAGAAGAAGAAGAAAAAGAAAAAGAAGAAGAAGAAGAAAAAAGAGAAAGACAAAGTGAAAAAACATCACTTATAGATGGTGAACTACGCATTAATTTCTTTAAAGTCACACTAGATGAATGCCTAAAAAAGTATAGGTTTATCAAGGGTGAATGTGCCAAGTCACAAAGTACCTCTCTGAAATATCAAGAATAAAAATATATCACCCCATGTTCTGCACTTTCACCCAATCTACATCGTTTAAACTTCAAGTTATCTGGTCTATTTATGTTAGCATTTAATGCTGATAAACATTTTGATCTATGGAAGGCTAAATAGAACTCCAGGAGTGCTATTGTACCTGCCATTGCAAAGCGAAAACAATCCTCACTTAAAGTTGTTCTAAAAAAGGCTTACCGCATTTGGTGACAAAAAGACTGAATAGATTTCGTATGCCCACTTCTTGTACTCCTTCACTGACCCCTGCTCAATAGCATATATTTCTGTAACCAGCCAGAAAAACTAATGGGAGATTAAAGAAAAGTTTCAAGATCACTTTAAAAACAATGGTCCAGAATATTAAATACGTTAAATGTTTTTAAACAGTCTATATTTATTTTAGAAGTTTTTAAAAAATCCTTCTGTTCCTTTCCTTCAATCAGCGTCAATCAAACTGTGTTATATATAAGCGACATGATGCGAATTCTTTATTCTAATTTTAGGAGCTCTGTAAAATTTTCAGTAGTAGTCACACTCACATTTGTGGCCAGGTAGTTGTTTTCGCACTTTCTAACTTCAGATTTTTACATGAAATAGCACAGGAGGAAGGGGTGGGGGAGGGGGTTACCATTTTGTTGTGATTATTTCTCGTGTGGTTGCCTACAGGTTTCCGGTTGATTTTTTGTTTACTCTTTTCTCTTACATTTTACTACTTCATTTCACAACACAAAATCGGTTGATGGCTTTAAATGAAATGTCATTATTTTTTTAAAAAACGTATTTTATGTGCAGTATTTTGCGAGCCTAGATATTGAGAGGAAGATGTTGTGTCCACAGAAATCCAGATAATCACCATTTCTTCTCCTCTCTTGACCAAAATATAAACGACAACAATTGTAGGGAGAGGCAACCAAAAGACCTCAGCTTTCTGATGTTGGATACAAACTGCAGCTTTGGCGACCTTGCTGAACTAACGGAAATCGATGTTGAGTGTTCCACTTACTGGAGCTCCCAAATCTGATAAGTGATGAAGTCGTGAGACTCGAAGAATAAGAAGATAATTATTTACAAATAATTATCAACAGAGAAAAACGTATTGCTTACGACGTCGTCCTCGCATACTCAAATTGGGTAGTGAAATTTATACCAATGACACTACCCTATTTCTGTTTTACCTTAAAATTAATTTACTCATGGTCCCTTAATCAAGTGTCTTTACACCTTGTTTGGGCCTCCTACAACTGAAAAACGTTTCAACAAAATTTTTTAAAAAATCATTTCCGCCAGTTTATTTTCCCAAAAAGGAGAGAACAATTTTTAAACCAGTCCACTTATGCCATCAATGTCCACTGTTACAATCAATGTGGTATGAGATGTGCAACTATGATCCAATACTCTAAAAAACGACTTGAAATTAAATAGAAACCACCAGCAGGAACAAAACTAGCTAAGCAATATGAAGAGGTGAAGAAAATTTAACTTACTAAGGCACTGGGATCACTGTTGGACATCAGAAAATGGAGAAATATTGCCAGGTGTGCTAAAAATATAAAGCAACTATTATTGTTACGGCTATTGGGGAAAAAATAAGAAACCATTACTTCCAGCTGTTTAATGTGTAATACCAATACATAATACTAGTTATATATCACATACTCCCCTAAACCATTTTTACCACAACAGCAGGGATGCGGTTGACTTCCTATTCATCTTATCCAAATTTCCCTTCAGTTCGCGAACAAGTTAAAAACCAATATATAACCTTGAAAAACAGTAACGTATCGAATTTGTGTACCATGCTTATTATTATTATTATTATTATTATTATTATTATTATTATTATTATTATTATTATTATTTATCTGTCAACGACAAGAAAAAATTTCCCTCCGCTTTTATCCCGGGTCAGGCAATCATTACCTAGAAAAGTGCTCCACTTAGGATGGAAGTATCTTAATGTTCGCTATCCTTACTAATTCCTTCATTATTTTTCTTCTTTTAATATTTTTCTTGCTTTCATCAACTTTTCGACTATGACAATTTTAAGGAACAGCTTATCACCTACCAGATTCCTGCAGTTGCTGAGGCAGAAAGGACACTTTACTCATCACACTTTAGACAGGAAATAATCCTCTGACGTCTTGTATTTCATATGCACTTGCATCATGCAGTGACAATTGGTGCCTTTAACTACCATTGGCTTAACTAATATCAATATTGCTCTTGGCAAGATACCTGTTATACTGTTTACTTAAAACTGCTGTTGGAGATCAAATTAAAATACCAGCTGTACACAACCTGTTCTGTCCGGGTATGTGGGGTGGCAAAGTTAAGGATAATCTGATTGTCTTTTCTCTTTCTCCTTCTGTTCTATCCGGGTATCATATGTGATAGCAAAGTTAACAATAATGCAATTGTCTTTTCTCTTTCTCCTTCTGTTCTATGCGGGTATTATATGCAATAACAAAGTTACTGATAATGCAATTGTCTTCCTTCTTCTTGACGATAATTAAATCTGGCCTTCCGGCTTCAATAACATTATCGGCCCCCAAAAGCCCCACAATACTTTGCAAGTATTATTTTCAACCACACTTTCTGGTTCATAGTTGCACCACTTATAGCTTACAAGTACCCCAATGGATTCTTCTTCTTCAACCTCTTGCTCTTCATATTCTTTCACTGTTTCCTTTATTTCCATGGCTGATCTTTTATCTGCACTCAACAGTTGTTCTTTGCTTTCCTGTACATACCTTTCTAGCCGAATCTTTGACGTTTCTATCGTATCTTTAAAGCTCAAAAGTCCTTTACTATCTTTGTTTCGTAAGTATAAAGTCGGACTACATTGCTTTTTAGATGGAGTGTTATGCATCGTCATTAGCTTCCTTGTACATCCATCTAATTCTTCAATCCCTTATTTCCTCCACTCTAGAAAGGAAGTGGAGTACCTTACCACCGAAACAGCTCATGAATTAATTGGTTTAATGATATTATTTCCATTTAACTTTATCTCTTAGCACTTCCCTCACTCTTCGTTTATACTCTTTGCCGTCTCTTCCTTTCATCTCTTAAGCCTCTATATCATCTAACTCTTGAACATCTTGGTACTTGTAGCTTTCGTCTTCTTGTAAGTTCCTCATCAGTCTGCTATCTGGCAAAGCAATGCCATCAGATTCGACTATCTTATCCCTTTTCATGACAAGTGATGCACGATGCACACTTTTCGAGGACAAATCCCATTCCTATATCTGAGCCGTAAATAATGACTGTCTGTATTAATAACTCTAGATCTTCTTGGGTTTTTCCGTACAATATTAAATCAATCATAAACAGATTATGGTTGCTTTCAACCTTAATTGATCCAAATGTATAACCAGGTGCTACTTTTCATTGATGTGACAAACAATAACGGTGACAAGATCCCTCTTTTTATTCTTGTTTCTCTTAATATTTAATCTTTGCAGATCATTTTAACTCTCCATTACTTCATTGTCTTGCTTAGTACATAAAGAACCCTTTGGTTTACTTTCAGTTGCTAGACATTCCATTAACCAAGACTGTGGGGTCATGTCATACGCCTTCCGATAATCTACCCACGTCATTGACTAATTTTTTCTTCAAATTTTTCACTTCTTTCTGAATCATTTTATCTACATATAGTAGATATCCTGTTCCTTTGGAGTTTCTCCTGAACCCTATTTGCACTTCAGGTAATAGTTCTTGTCCCCCTAGGTATCTGCATATTTCTTCAGAAAATATGCCTGTCAGTAATTTCCATGCAAGAGGGGCACATGTTTAGGGCGGTAATTGTTTGCAACTTTACCTTTGGATTTTATCTATTCTGGATAAGCACTGTTCTCTTTGTCATCCACACAGGTGGTTTATCTTCCTCTACGCATTCTGTAGGACTTAACGCAAGGTGCGTGTGAATGCATTTAATTTTTTTGGTGAAAGAAAGCCAAAAGGAATGGCTTAAGGGATGAAGAATTTAGGAAAAATTAGTGGTCAAGGGAGATAACATCACAGAAAACACGGTTAAGAAAATATTGAGAAAATTTCCGAACTGGAAAGAACCAGGACCATATGGTGTCCAAGTATAGTGATGATGATGATGATGATGATGGGTTGCTTCTTTCTCTACATCACTGTTTTCGCATCAGAGAACATACAAAGACCATTCAAAGACTTCTGGGTCCACCTTTCACCAATTCTGTCTCGACCCTCTGTCTTGGCTTTCTGCTTCGTTATTCTAGCTAATTTTGTCACAGAAAGATTATGTTTATCCGCATTCAGTAGTATGTAATTTCTTTTCGAATTCTGCTGCTTCTTTAGATACAGGTAAAGATTTTTAGTATTTCATGTTTACAGACTAATGCCTCATCCAGCTGTTCGACGCGTCAAAGTAACACTTTAATCCAATGGTAGTGGTTTTAAAAGAGAGTTCCAGTCGTATTAGTCCGCGTCCGCCATCGCATCCATGTTAAGCACGGAAGATCAAAACCTGCCTTCGAGTGAAGCATTCTGATTGCTGTTTGGAACTTTCTGCTTTTCCCATCCACTCTTTGAAGGTCTTGGATGGTCCACTTAATGAGATTGTAACTCCACTGAACAACGGGGACTACAAGGGTATCGATCGCTTCAACTTCAGTACTAATAAATAACGATGTATTACTTAGTTTTCTTCTCAAATATGTTACCGCACTAATATATATTATTATTAATAATTAGATTATTATTAAGTGTCATATAATATTATTAATAATAGTAATAATTTTAAAGTTGTTTTTTTTTTCTTTTTTGTGCAATAGTGACTGTTCAAAGTGCGAAACTTTCAATTGTAACTCGCAAATTTTGGTAGTTATATTTTAGGGCTATTTTCTGGAAGTTACTTCCTTTTACATCTTACCACAGTTATCTCAATATCTCTTAAAATATCGAGGCCAAAAGAGCAGTAATACGTCTATTCAAAGGAATACAAAATAAGTAAGGTTTCTAAAAAAAATTAGAGGAAATCCAATGGGCAATTAAAGAAGTTATACTATAATGACAAACACCAATACCTAAAGATATAATAATATAGATATAATTGTGCTTACCTGGTTTATTCTTTAAGCAATTTAAGTCAACAAAAGGTCCATGGTCATCAATCTACAAATAGACAAATAGAATACTGTCAATACAATCGTGTGGGTATTTTTTTTAGAAAAGTGCAAAGTTTGACGATATTAGCTATTAAAATATGTGTATTTTTCTTTCACACATCATGAGACAAAATACAGGCAGTCTCGTCGATCCTCCCAATGTCAAGTTAAATGGAGATCATCTGTATCTGGTAAGCAAATGTGGGTCAAGAATTTGTAGACAAAACCTAAACGACTGTACATCATTGTAGGGGGTTGGTTTAGTGGTTAATGGTGCTGCACAGTGATAAAAAGTTTCAGATTAGGCTCTGGGAGAGATATGCATTAAATGTACCAAACCAATACCATTTGGAATCAAGATGGGCATTCAACCGAGGCATTCTTTAATGCTCAAAAAAGTAACTTTAGCTTTATTATCAGCTGAAGATTAAGGTGAACAGTTTGTCGGTCCGATACCAGAAATTCACAGATGGGCCGTCATGCCATAAGCTAAATAATAATCAATATCAAGAAGTGGTTTCACAGTATAGTACGTAGTGTAACACAAGTAATAACACAGCAATAATGCTTACCCAACCACAAAACAATTTACTTTTGTTCACACGAAGCACCGAAAATGACTGTAAAATGACTACACAAGGTGCAAGAAATATAGCAATTCATGTGCCTGTGTGTATGTGTAAAAGAGAAAGAGAGAAAGAGAGAGAGAGACACACACACACACACACAGAGAGAGAGAGACAGAGAGAGAGAGAAAGAGAGAAAGAGAGAGAGAGAGAAAGAGAGAAAGAGAGAGAGAGAGAGAGAGAGAGAGAGAGAGANGAGAGAAGAGAGAGAGAGAGAGAGAGAGAGAGAGAGAGAGAGAGAGAGAGAGAGAGAGAGAGAATTTCAATATTTTAATATATATACATACAGATATAGGGATATTGATTGATTCTCATCAAATCTATGCTACTGCAATAATGCTGTGTGGCACAGTGTGAAAGACCCCAACTAAAAACTCAAACACGCTATGGTTCAAAAATAAAAATCCTTTTTAACGAGTTGTCTCACTACCTTCTCATTATCTGGCTCAAATTCTTCATCCTCCATCGATATCACGGACATAGCGGGGTTCAAAGGGTTTAGGTGTTCTATCTTGCCACCTTGAAAGACACTATCCTGGTTTTCAACAAATTCATCGCTTTGCGTGACACTAAGCTGTGGTAAAATTACCGGTGGTGGCACCACAACACTAAAATCTTGCTCATCGTAGTCTCCTTTCTTCACTGTATTTTCACTTTCCATTTGTTGTTCAGTTGTCTCTACCACTGGAGATGATTCTAATCCCTCGTTTATCGATGTAATTAACTGAAGTCCAGCTGTTTTTGTTGCCGCCTATTTAGTGTTGAAGGTAAAAATATATATTAAAGCAACTAGGTAATTTAGATTGCATGTGTTTACAAATATAACAACTATATCCAATACGTACTTTGATATACCAACACACGGGTCTAAGCAATGCACCTAATCATTACAATCACGACCAATAGTATCCATTGGCAATTGTATTTTCAAAACCAACGCAATCATCACCACTACCGTGAGCACTACTAACACCAGCTGTTCACGCTGAGCATCTTTCAAATGTTCTCATACAATTATTAAGGTACAACTAAATTTTTACAGCTTTACATGCCTTAAATTACAACTTAGTATTGTTGGGGGGGGATGGGGGGGTTACAAAAATAATGCCACTAAAAATTGGAAGGAAAGAATAGGAAGAGGAAACCAGGTGGTCTGAGAGGTTAGTGTTGTGAAATGAGATATAGGTACAATGGCATTTAACGCGAATGATGTGAGGGCAAGCTAAGATAGGTATCGCGTTTAGAAATGCCAGACCTTATAAACCACCGGGATTAACAACAATAGAGGACAACTTGGGCGAGGTGGCGGCAAAAAACGTAAAAAGGGGAGAAACAAGTAAACGTAGACTAAAATGACAATTCACCACATTTATGCAAAAATAGTGACATCAAAGCGAGTGGATAGTTCCGAGCTGCAACGTGGATTTCATTAATAAAGTTACTTACTGCCATCGCTGGTTGCTGTTCACCTTCTTCAGAAGGTGGTCTAGAATCTGGAAGTGGACTATCCGATTTACTTTCCGGCTCGTTATCGTCCGGATGGTCTAAACTTGTTGCTCTTGGGTAAAAGTCATACTCTGACCTCGGGTAATCAGAGGCAAATGGTGACGAATATGGAATGGCCGAAGCGGAGTGGGATCTTATTGCGTAAGCTGATTTTGAGCGGCTATGATTGACAGCTTTCGGAGATGCCTGCTTGTTTTCGTTTAATGGTTTAAATACTGAACGAGCTGATTGTGAGGTGAGCTGTTGCTACAACAAAATAAAAATAAACAATTAAAATTTGATACAACGATATCTGAGTGCAGCGAACAACAAATAAATATTTGCAAAACTGAGGTTATCAAATAATCAATTGCTAACGCACCATTGTTATGGAACAGCCGGCAAAGTGAATGCTTGGCTAATTAATTTTTTAACTTTAGGTGTCGAATAGTTTACCATATATAGTATATTTCCTTGTCGAGAACAACAAATAAGATTTCAGCAAAAGTATTAAACAATTAACATGTGAAATGATAAAAAAATTCAAAAAGTTAGCTTAAGTTACCGTTTAAAATTTTCAGGTCAACAAAGCAAACATCATATATACCCATGACTAAAACAAACTAAATATCTTAAAATATACTTCAACCTTTTTCAATGTGTACAATTTCTCCTCCGAGACCACTAACTGTGATGTATCAATATCTTATTGCTGAAGATGGTTAGAGCATCCTCAGGGTAGACAGCCTCCAGGAAAAAAAACCAAAGCAAATTTTTCCAAAACGGTGCCAAATTATAAATATAAAACTAATATACCATTTTTCTCATCGTTTATGCCCTTTAATTCGTAAACTGGACATCGTCTTTTGAAAAGCCAAATTTAAAGTTTTTAAAAGTACATTTTACGT
Organism: Morbakka virulenta; assembly: GCA_003991215.1. Classification (NCBI taxonomy): domain Eukaryota; kingdom Metazoa; phylum Cnidaria; class Cubozoa; order Carybdeida; family Carukiidae; genus Morbakka; species Morbakka virulenta. Next base: position 3,055,211 of record RDPX01000013.1, on the reverse strand, counting down.
GTTATAACAGACCGCAAACTTATTAACCACGTAAAAAGCATACTGGATACCAAAAAAATGATACGCAGTTACCATAATCAAAAGTAATGTTTTCAAACAGTTTTCAGTGTAAAATGCTTTGGATGACTTTTTAGACTTTGTCTCGCGAGAAAGATTCAGGGTCAGAGAAAAAGGATTGGGCCATTTATGTGTTGGCGGGGTAGTTGTTTAAATTTTATTCTGGTCTTAACCTAAATGAAATAAATAATGCCATACAATGGAAGTAACTCTGAAAAGAACATTATCGGATGTTGCTCTATCTGCTGCTGGCGGAGAAAATGAGCAAATGAAAATACCTATATTTCATTTGTTAAAACTTGTATTATTGTTGGCTCAGCTAGAACGAAATAAAAAAACCATCAAAAATGTGTCAAGTCATTCAAGTGTGCAAGTAGCACCCCGTCTTGTTTCTGGTGTTACACATAAACTTCTCTTAACAGTCGTAAAAACGGAGGAAGACGGGTGGAGGGGGAAGGGGGAATACAATAAAATATACCTACTGAAAAAATCTCAAGTAAATTCTGTATACAAAGCTCCTGTTAACTTCCGTTATAACTGTCTTTTTTTACATACGCATAAAACAGAGTGGAATTTCTATTGGAAAATGCATCACATTTCAAAAAATTTAAACAAATACAAAACACAACATTCTATTTTTTCGACGTTTTCGCATAAATTTGATGTCTAATTCAAAGATTCTGAGGGTGATAATGAGGGATGAGGTTCTTGGGCCTTTTGTGAGTAGTTCATCCTGCTCTGTAAAAAAAATCTGATTATGGAAGGCCGTGTCGCGTCGCAGTGCAGTGATCTATAAATTTTAAAGTATAAATTCAAAAAGTTAAGTTCTCTGTTCAAAGTGTGAAAAAAACCCCACATGACTACACAAGGTGCAAGAAATATAGCACATCGTCAGCAGATTCATTTTTGCCGCTAAAGTGGCTAATCGCCATCTTGCTCATGACATAATCAATTGTTGTGAGCATTTTGTAATCACACATGAGATGTTTATCTAATACTACAAGAATTTCCATACACAATATTTCTTACTTTAGTTTCTCTATGTAATAATGAAATCAAAAAGTAATGCATATTATGGTTACACGATACTAAACAACTCTAAACGTTGATTCTTTAAAGTGCTTACCTTGAGAGTATTATGATTTGATGATATAACTCGTATCTGGCTTTCGATTGCTTTGATCCTTGTCTGGGTTTCCGCAAGCTAATGAGAAAACACGTCTTGGTGACTACACTTGAAACAAATTACAACTTCAGATTTGAACCAAAAGGCAAATAATAAGTTCCCGTCTGCGGGATAAAAAGCCCGGAGAACTAGGCAATAAATGATCCTACACAGATTATTACTTTTCCTGAAAGCAACCCATTTCTGTTAACAGCAATGTTTTTATCCAATAAAATTTATCCAACATGTACGCAAAGGCTCTTTAAGAACCACGCAGGTGCTCTTGAAACAAACTGTGTTGTGGAAATTTCCCTTAAGGTCAACGCAAGACTTTGAACATACAACCTTTTCCTTGTCCCACGTTTACCACGTCCATTTTTGTACCTGGCCACCAACGTCAGGTCACTTTTATTGCACTAGCTCTGACATGATTATACTAGACTAATAGGCACAAAATGGACCCATTGTTGCACCCAAAACGGGTCAAATTCAAACTTATGACACCTATATTCTAAAGTATGCCTTTTTTTCCCTTGATACCANTTTCGATTGCTTTGATCCTTGTCTGGGTTTCCGCAAGCTAATGAGAAAACACGTCTTGGTGACTACACTTGAAACAAATTACAACTTCAGATTTGAACCAAAAGGCAAATAATAAGTTCCCGTCTGCGGGATAAAAAGCCCGGAGAACTAGGCAATAAATGATCCTACACAGATTATTACTTTTCCTGAAAGCAACCCATTTCTGTTAACAGCAATGTTTTTATCCAATAAAATTTATCCAACATGTACGCAAAGGCTCTTTAAGAACCACGCAGGTGCTCTTGAAACAAACTGTGGGGTGTTTGTGTTACATCTTGAAAAGGTATTAACTATAGTGGGAAAAAATCAATTGCAAAACTAAACACATGCAGCATATGTTATTATTAACCTCCTGAAAAAAGTAAAAAAGTATTGATACAAAATGCAACCGAACAAAACCATTTTTTTCAATAAATCCATATAGTTATATAAATGGGGTTAATAAAGTTTGCAGTGCCCAAAAAACTGTAAGTGGGTATGCAACGTTTACCCGTAATATATATATATATATATATATATATATATATATATATTAATAGCTACAATTAACCGTGAACACAAATATGCAATACTGTGCTCGTGGTTAACTGCAAGGATTATGTCAACTCACAAGCAAAAAATCCGCCCACCAAAAAAAAAAAATTCGCATTAACATTAACAATTGGTGTGCAAGCACCTTTACAGCCTTACCGAAGCAAAAACATATACGTCTTTACGGAACAGAAAGGACCCAAAGAATATGCGGGGACTCCCTCTCCCACAAGAAAACCCGGGAAAAACAAACGCTTCGTCAAAACTTGTATCAAAATATAAATACTCATTGGAGTAAACCAAATCCAAATAATTCTTACATCCGGATTACTGACAGATTTCCTTAACTCCTTAAATAGTTTGATATTTAAGAACCTGTACATCAACGACTCCCCTTTGATTTCCCCACCAGGCTTCCTAGTGTCAGTATCCACCATTGCTTCACCAATCCATTAGTACTAAACCAGTTGCAAAGAAGACGTGATAGACACCACAGGCTTATCTGTTTTTCCCTTCCACGTATGTTAACCCAAAATTTTAATTAACCTTCTTTAAACCAGAACTACGATGTCGTCTGTAATGCGCATATTCGAAGAGCCAGTTAAAACAATTACAAAAATAGACACCATTCCTCACAAACTGGTTTGATTATGCTATAAAGTACGGTGTTTAGAACAGTCGACCCTCCGATGAAACAGAGAAAAATGCCATTCATTCAAAAGATAAACAAATGAAATAGCAAAAAAAGCTCTCTTTATTAAGGGCTCCACTTATGTGTACAGTTGTCACTGGACAAACACGTCTGTTTAACAAAGAATCCAAAAATAAAATGGCCCATTCACTATTTTTTAGAAATGCAAACTACTGTGAATAAAAAAAACACGATTTTGAATAACTACTACCTGCTGACCTTTTATAACTAGATTTGATTTACAAAATCAACAGAATTAATTAAACAACAGACAACAACAGAATTATTAAAATAACGAATAGTGATCCACTAAATATAAAGGAATAATTACATTTTTCACCACCTACAACTAACTCTTTGGAACAACAGGGCTAATATTACGTCATACGGAATCGGGACTTAATTACGACTTATAAATTTACTTTAATCAATTTTTTCATTCTTATCACTGACGAAAACAACTTTTGTGTTGCCAATTAATATTGTATGGTATGGAGCTAGTTAATCACTCTTAAGTATAGTAAAATAAAGTGCTTTACCTTTCGTAAATCATACAAAAGAGTAGTTACTTTGCTGTATGGTACAAAAACTACTAACTAGAGAAGATCTTTCAATATACTAATGATAGTCTATTGCAGGGAAAAGGTCTGTGTTTCTGTCACTTATCCCTAACTATACCGAGTCCATGGAACTTCATGTTTAAATGATGATATCGATGGATGTTTACTGACCTTGTGTATGCTTGTTGCAACTGTTAGGAATGGGGCAAAATGTGAAAAGTTTGGGTCTGGCCGACACCAATATCAAAAACGAGAAAAAGTAACGTTAAAGAGACTTGCAAAGAAACAAAAATATTACCAAGTATCCGAAGGCTTTTAAAAGGAAGACTCATAAAATTTGATTTTCGTTATCACATCACATTGAAGGCATTTGAACATCGAATTCCATTTTACGCTAGGTATCGTCTCTGGGCCGCATAACCAAAGCTATCCAAAATTCTCCAATCACATAGAGAGGAAGCCCGTTCACCTCGATCTCTCAAGTCCCAAGCTTACACCATCTTGCTAGTGGGCAAACCCTTTTAATATTATCAAGTGAATTAGATAATGCACTCAATATCCTACCCTTCAGAGATAAAAGCTATATTTCCAGCTTATGGTGGGTAAACATAATCAGAAGGAAAACTACATATTCTTGAGGATGGATCTAAATACAATTAAAATGGAAAAATTCATTGGCCTGCGAGAGTGGGGGGCTACTGAAATAACAGTTAATGACAATGGTACGACAAATAAACTTTCTCTTATAGAAACAGAATCCACAGCACATTAATGTGTAGAGAGGGCCTAAACTTTCTATTTTCAAAATATGGAATATTAAGTTTATTTGTACCTGAAGTTTCTAGCAGAAACCAACTAAATGTTATAGCAGTACGTCTGACACTGTTCTGGAATATCTGCTTAATTTCAGTTTTATTTCATTGAAAAGGCAGATTACCACAGTACTGGTTACACGTAGCCAAGATCTTTCATATCTCTACTATAAAAGGTGGGTATTCTAGTAGTACAGGTAACGATTTTGTAGTGTAAAAAAGCAAACAGTGACCAGGTGTATTAAAGATAAGACAACTTACATCCTTTTGCAGCTTTGATGACGGGGCGATTTTATAAGATTCTAATGTTTTCTAAAATAAAAACGATAGCAATTCTTAAGTTAAATCGTCATAGATGCCACAAAGTGTGCTTAAATACCACTATTATTTAAAAAAATGTTTATCTAATATCAACAATTCAACACAGCAAGTACAGTAAGTTAAACAAAACGCGATACGCTACAGAAAAAATTGTGTGCGTGGAATGGCCCAATAAATAAAACTTTGTGCATTTTATCTTCTGTAGACTTGCCCATACTTTCATTCTGATATACATACATACTCTGTATTACTAGGCTGTGTAAAAAATAAGTAAAAGTGGGCTACCATTTCGGAACAATTCCGTTCAAAAGTAGAGAATGGCTAAACAAACGCAGTAGTTTAAGGTGTAGAAGTGAATAATGGTCAAGTTGTAGTCTACCAAATAGGAGTAGTCGAGAAGTGCGGTACAAGGCAGTGGGCGACCTTCCCCATAAAATGCATCATGAGCTTAAGAACGGATCTGTCAATGAAAAAAACCTCGAGACTTATGCCGTCAAACACAGCTGAAAAAAATCCTCTAGAACCACCGTTAAGGGTGATTTCAGTGGAACAATCTCCTCCCAAAAGGTCATAATCACTAGGTTGCATCCGACCACCATCAACTAAACGGTCATAGTAACAAGAAGTGTGAAAACAGAAAAAAGAGCGTCGTGGTAAGGTCTTATCCTAAATAGCAACTACCTTTAAAATTGCTTTGGAAGCAAACTCATTAACAGGAAATAACTGCTGCAGTAGCATGTCCCTGTGAATGTGAGTGCGACTATTTTTAAAAAAAGCATAAGGATACAATATCAAAACAGATTTTTCTGCACTTAATATCAATTACAGAACTGATATTCAGTGGAGGAGAAAAGAAAACAAAGCAAAACAAAAATATTAAGAAATAGATCTAAACGTTAATGCTAAACAGCCAATTAATATGGATTTTATGATGTTTACAACATTTTAAAACTTTACAAAATAAAGATTCAACAACAAAAATACGAGAAAATGATGAAAAAGAGAAACTGCAAGTGGTTGTATAAAGCCTAAGGTAAAAAATATGATCACTAAAAAAGACAAGACGCTAGAGTCAAATGTACTAGTTACTGTATAAAACGATACCTTTATGGCGTCTGAGAGTGGTCGTCTCATACAGGTTTAACTGTTCCTGCAAAGTGCAGGTCTTCTAGGCTATTCCTTTTCCATATGATCAGAATTATTACGACTACCGATAGTACGAAAGGCACCGAAAACACACATATATCCTCTTTGTAATCCAAGAAAGGAAGAGTTTAAAATCACCACAGATTCTTCACATATTCCGCATCGTCTAATTTTTAGAAGTAGCACAAACGATTCGCATGTTTGTATTTAACCGGGTTTCTTGAGCTACGTGAACAGACAGCTGCTTTTTCTCGTGGTATGACATAAAATATGTTAATTATGTGGGATTTAATTCTTCTAAAAATCTAATTAGACAGTTACTTGCCTATAACAAACTTCATTTATCAGGAAACTATTAGTGAATCAAACAACACTCTTCACTTAAGATAGCACCGTGTTTTCGTAGCCATCCTAAAACAATTGGATTTCATATATAGCTGTAAAAGAACAAGTAGCTGTAATGCAATTTAACAAAGCATATCTTTTTTTCTTCAGGCTTTAATGAGTTTTGGTTCCCTTCAATCTTCGTAGCTCCAAATAACTCATCCATAGTGCATTCAGTACTCTGCTCTTTTAATGACCAGGCTACAATGCAGTAAAAGGATTTTCCATGTCGTGATCGATTAGTTCTCATGACGATTTACCATCTAGTTATGCAATTTCTGACTTCGTTTCCTTTCAGAAATTAGCATGCTTTATCAGGAAAAAAATTAGTGTTGACCTGCTAGTTTATGTTATAACATGGGCAAAGGGTTTTCTTGTTTTGTTCTGTGTCCACCTTTTTAAGTAACAAGGATAAGGCTTCCATGTCTTATATACAAGTCTTGAATTGCATTTTCACAATAATGCCTTGACTTTGTAGTACAATGCAGAGGTGATATTGTGAAGTATATTAATACAAATAAACCGAACTCCAAATGTCTGCGTACCACCAAAGTGCCAATGATAAAATTAATTTTATTTATTTATCCCTGAAACGCGCAAAGGAATGTCAAGTCTACACTACTCAAAAAATACGAAACCTATTTAAATGGAATTACACAGTGAACAGTTTATTTCCTAAGGCACTTAACAAAATACAAGCATACCATTTCCCCTTTGAAATTCAATTCATTTACCATTCGAGAAAATAGCGCGATTTCAAAAACTCGACAAAATCCGTTATTAATAAAAACTGCAGGATGCAACGAAATTATTAATCCTGTCTTACGTTTTGGTAAGCAAGAAGGAAGTTGAGTTTTTTGTTTGTTATTTGTTCTGGTAAAGAACTATATAAAATCATAAAGCCATTCAGTGTACGAAACTGTGAAAAAAGAAAAAGAAAAAGGTCAGGCGAAGACATGAATTGATCTTACACAAACACATTTAGGTTCAACGATGAAGCAAAGCTCTCAAAGCCAAAGTTCCACAATCCAGCTGTACGAGGAAAGGAACTAATTCATAGAATGATTTATTACCACAAGAGACAGAAAATGCATCGGGGTGAAGACGTTGACATAAGTGTCACACGAGATGCAACAAAATGAGCTGGTGCCAGAGACTAAAGCTTATTAGAATACTTCCAATAAGAATATCTATAAAAAAGGATAGGCCCACATCTCGTCAATGACACTAGAGACTTGAGAGTAGCAGCAAAGGCCTATAGAGTTAGGAGTCTCTTAAGTCGATCAAGAACATCCCCATGAGATGAGGGAGCAGCGGTCCAGATGTGACAAGAGTACTCAATGCAATGACCGGTAGCAGGTTCATAGCGAAACGAAATAGCCTCAGGCGTAAGGTACTCACTAGCGCGAAACAAAGAATCAACCTATTTAGTTGCAGGGTTACTAACCGAATGATTACAGGAGCCGAAAAAAGACCTGCAAAAATGAAAAACTGAGCAGCCTTATTAAGAGTGTTCCTTAACAAGGTAAACAACTTCACCAAGTTTAACTTGCCGTAAATACTGGAGGGAGATAAGCACTCTACTTTCCACTGGACGAAAACAATTGCATTTTTGTTGCATTAAAAGAAACCAACCACTTCCTTTGACAAACTCTAAAAGCCTTAAAGTCGGAATCGAAAATTCCCTTATTAGTAGTATTATTACCACAGATGCTTCAGTGCTTTTGGCACAATGTTGATGAACCGAATATATAAACGCTACCAAACCCCTGTACTACTGCCAGGCGTATTTGTAAATTTCGGCCTTCTCGAAACATGGTGTGGAAAAAAACTACAAAAGTTCTCTAATAAAACTGGTTTATTATGGTAACTGGAAAGCACGACAAAAACCTGATTTAAAAAGCACATTAATTCTGTGGAAATCTACTTTTTCTTTACTTAGGGTCTTATTTTCCAAATTTGAGTACAAATCTCTAATTTTAGACCTTAAAAAAATACTTAACAAAGAAATGTCTTTTTTACTGATAAATACAATGTTAACATTCCTTTGTTCCATCTGACGACTTCCATATGTTCGTTACACACCTATCTCACAAAGTGAGTACAGCAATAATGTCATACACTTTTAGTGTCAAGTCTTGCTTAAATAATACTTGTGTTAAACGCGTGCTATAACTATATCAGTTGTTGTCAGCTATCACCTAGCTTATCGTACAAAAATGCTTTGCCGGATACAGTAACAAAACGCACAACAACAAACAGGTAAAAAAAATTCAAAAGGTTATTTTAGTAATCGGAGTATCTTACAACATACTGTAGCATTTTTTTTGTATGCTTCCCATTTCAAACCGCATCAAAACATTAGAAATTTTGTTTTATGTTCAACAATGCTGAAGAGAATTTTAACTTTGCAGGTCATGAATAAGTCTAAAAAATGTTACGGGCAGGTAAACTAAAGTATGTTTAATCCATTTAACAAACTTACTTCCTCTCAAGACTACCCAAATGCTTTCCATAGCACTCTTTATAGCCATAAACTGCGCCAGAAAAACAAGCTTATTCACTATCATATCAATTAAAAACATAAATATATGTGAGCGCGCTGAAAACTTGAAGCAACTGTGTTTATGACGTTGCTTTTATTCATTTTAATCAGAGTTTTTGTGACAATTTCATTTGCTCCGCTAAACCAACTTTGCTACGTAAATGGCCGATGGTAATAAACCGAAACACAATTGTGCAAACTCACGTTGTAATACAGATACTCCTGGTCCAGCATCCGCTGTAAAGAAACCACCCGATCATTCTGTTGTTGCTGTTGCTCTTGTGCATCCTTCTACGGCAAAAGAAAATCGTTTTGATATATAACGCACAAAAGACACTGGTTTAAGATAAAATGTCAATTTTGTTTCCATTTATTCCTCTTGTGCCTAGCGCCTCCTCCAAATTTTACTTGTACTCCTACATACATAGTTCTCTTATCTGCCTCTGTATATGTGTGTATAACATAACACAACACTACTTAATTTGTACGTCAACAAAAAAAACACTTGAAAATATGGCAAAATTCAATATTTAAAAATATTAACAAAGTCTTGTTTAATAACCTAATTTTCCAATAACACCACTGCATAGCGGGTCTAATTTCGACTATAAAAGACAAAATCATCAACACTTTATTTTAGGTCCCACGCCTACTAAAAATTCACAAAATGCTAGAGAAAGCAACCGCAAATTGTAGGTCATTCGACGGCCACTCGAAATTTATTATTTTACGATTTACTTTTTGCTTTGTCTTGCTGTGCTCATAACACGCCTTGTCTTGTGAAACAAGGTATCACCTATTAAAGTTCCCATGGTCATTACCATAACAACTAGTTTAATACATTATACTTAATACTTCAAATGCAACCACTTAGGTGATGTACCGTTTCTTAATGCAACTGGTAATATGAAAATTTCACAGAGAGAAAAAATGAACTGAAAGAAATCTGTTGGATCAAAGATCAATTATCTGTTTATTTTAATACACATATACATACACACGTCACCATACCATATGAAATAGATAGATAGATAGATAGATAGATAGATAGATAGATAGATAGATAGATAGATAGATAGATAGACAGACATAGATTGATTGATAGATTGATAGATCTATCTATCGATAAGATAGAAAGATGTAAATTAAAAGGCAGTAAACTCGTTCAAGTTAAAATTTCATGATAATATACAGCATAGCTGGATCAACTCAAACTCTTCCTTCTATTACCTGTGTGGGTGATGTGCTTGAATTTCTGCTGAAAGTAAATGATCTTTCCACTAAAGGGGACGCTAGGAATAACATAATGGTAATAAATTAGCAAATATACGAATAAAAATACAGCTAATGGTCAAGCCAAAAATGGCTTCACATGGTTTCATTNAGATAGATAGATAGATAGATAGATAGATAGATAGATAGATAGATAGATAGATCTATCGATAAGATAGAAAGATGTAAATTAAAAGGCAGTAAACTCGTTCAAGTTAAAATTTCATGATAATATACAGCATAGCTGGATCAACTCAAACTCTTCCTTCTATTACCTGTGTGGGTGATGTGCTTGAATTTCTGCTGAAAGTAAATGATCTTTCCACTAAAGGGGACGCTAGGAATAACATAATGGTAATAAATTAGCAAATATACGAATAAAAATACAGCTAATGGTCAAGCCAAAAATGGCTTCACATGGTTTCATTTCCAATACTTTCCAATTACAGGACCAATCCTAACCACAATTACAATTTACCCCTTTACATCCATCTTCCATTAGCATAAAATGGAAGGCTAAATTAAATAAAAATTTACAAACGCTAGAAGTGTTTCTTCGCCCTGAAGCTACTTTAAGTGAAAAACAATCACAAAACCTAGGATGAAAACCAAATATTATGCATCTATGTAGGTCAAATGTCTTAAATGCAAAAGCTTTACGTAACTCCGATACCACTCTAATTTAATACTATCATGTCAAGCTATTACAGTGTTTAAATAACTGAAAAAAAAAAGCTCATGTCTAAAGTTCAGTTACCATTATCCCTTCCATGCATCAGTTTTTTCGAAAGTTCGCCCTGTGCTGGGGGGCGGGGGCAGGGGCGTACCTCAAAATGTATGCACCTTAGCCACTGGCACTGGTCTTTCTTGTCTTCATTGAAATCTGGGCATTTGTACAACTAAACACCATTAAAGTACTCTGTTAATTAATAATACAGATTAAGTACGGGTTCGTAAATGTATGAAGAGATAAATTAGCTTTCATGCACATGTAGAACCAGCGTTTGATACAGCCCGTAGGAATCAGATTTTCAATTATCTTGACAAATATTACAACGTGCAGATGCCTCGAAGGACGTCTGTTTTGTGCTTTCTGACCTCTTACGAGTAGGCTAACGAAGAGACCTGAAAATATTCAAAAAAAGGTTTCCGTTTGTCTGAAGGTTGCACCAAATAAAGCAAATTATATACTTTTCCTCTTCCATCTCCCTTCTATTCTTCTCCCTTTCACATTTGTTGGCTGCCCAGTTTGTATTAATTGCATTAATTGTTATTGATAAAAATCCCCAAAAAAACAAACAAACCAAGGATCAGTGTGACTTCGTGTTCCATGCATTGTCAATAAGTTGGGCGTGATCTGGCTTAGTTCAGCTTTAATTTTAAAGTGCTTCAAAAAAAACATTCTAAAGAGCCCGTTTTCAAATTTCAATTTACTGTTGCTTATCACCTACGCAGTATATATGTGCAAAACTAATACTAAGAATAGCAAAATTTAATTGCTGGTTAATGGCCGTTGAAAAATTTTTTTATTTGAAACTATATGTTGTCAATGCTTAAATGCCACTGTCAAGTTCTTAGTTCACAGAGGAAACAAACATTTGCTATTTAGAGAACAGCAAATGAATAAAATTAAAAAACTATGTGAGCTGCCGTTTAATGGAATATTTGCTGTTGTAGGCAGAAAATTAAAGAGTAAAATAATGTACTTTATTGAATTCTTTTAAGTGCAATAATGGCTATTTTGATTGGTACCAATTAACGGCTGCCAATTCATTTGTGTAAATGCTTTGGGCACCAATAGCGCCTCTCGGAAGGTCGAACGTGAAAAAACGACATGACTGGGTCAATCAAAAACTCGAACTTTCTATTAAAAGAACTCTAGAACGTCATAGTAAGACGTAGCCGCGAGGGATTTTCAATGTGCTTGAAACGTACTCTTTTTCAATGTCAATATCGTCGTCTAGGACGAAGATTAACCTCACAATATTTCCAGTTATTTTTCTGCAGCCATAATGACTGAATTTCAATGTCACCTGTCAAGGTCGTAAATGGTCGAAAATGCAGATCACCTATATACTTTGACCGGCAATTATTTTCTGGTCTTACGATGGTGTTTTGGGAGCTTTGTCTCTGCAACAACAATTAAATGTGAACCGTATTTAGCTATTGGATGTAATACATATTTCTGGGTATAAAAAGTCGATTCAGCAGAGTACTTAAAAAATGGTCATCAGATGCTAAATTCGGATGTTGTCATGGGAAAATTCCGATAGTCAACGACACATATCCAACAAAAGAAAACTGAAAACCCAAGTATTTCTTCTCATGTAAGAATGATGACATCTGCCAAAGGTACAAATCTCTCTCAAAAATGTTTTAAGCAAGTCGCAAAAATATGTTGCAAAAGAGTTTTTGTTTGATGCAAATACATTCGACACTGGAAGGGAAAATTTTATTTTGTTCATTTCAACTGAAAACTCTCCTTGGATCTTATTTTTCTTTCTTATTCCTGAGAACGTCATTTTGGTTCCAAAAACCAGCAGGAGGCACATCAAAATGTGAACAGATTTAGATGTAGGTTCAGGTGACTTGTGCAGATTAAGGTGATATGCCAACTCGCTATTGGAACCTGGAGACAGAACAGCGTTAAGGATGTAGTAAATCAACTCAAAACAATTGAAGCAAGTAACCTTCTCTCCGTTAGGTCAGTCGGGTGAACAGGGGCTGCTTTAAATTCAGTTCCACGTTAAAACTCAATTTGGGTGCTTCTTTACTCAATGAATGCTAAAGCACCTTATTACAATTACCAACAAATAATCAACTTCCTCTTTTACCACATGCAAAGTGTGGACAATATTTAGCCGATAAAATGAATTTAGACAAAAGTAGCACAACAGTGGTTCCCAGCACCATATTAAAATTTGTCGAATAAAATCATTTTATAGTTTCTCCGCTGGCACACTCTTGTAAGAAGGTGCCGCAAGGTACAAGCGAGTACAAGCCATGACAATTAAACAGTACTGTGCTCAAGAACGAAATGAGTAAATTGAAAACAATTCGCCATTTTTATAAATCGTGAATCTGCAGGGTAGTCTAAAAAAAACATGCAACACATCATGCTTCTGAAGAGTTCTTTTATCACAACTCCGTTCGTTGTTGGACAAACTCTCAGTATTGATGCCATGGAATCAAATATCAGAAAACAAACTTAATAAACAACATCAAGAAGCAGGCCACCTGTAGTTTTTCTAATTAACTGCAACTGTTACACACAGTAACTTCCTCTGGACCCTTGTGTGCATGTAAAATAAGCAAAAAAACAGTGCACCACGAGCAACACACGACATTTTCTATTCATGGTTATATTTTTATAAAAATCGCAAACATCAAGACAGCAAGCGAAACGTAAATCATTCAACCTTTCCCTCTTTCCTTGCTCATGTACATTTTTAAACATATTTCTCCATTTTCACCAAATTTTCACAAACAAAAGCTGCTCTGTTACGGGAGTATGTGGCACACTTATCGATCAAAACTAAAACGGTAAAGTAGTCATCGAAATTATCTGCTCAAAAAGTTTTGTCAAAATCGACATGGTGCACTTGGCTTATTTCACCATTACGTCATCGAGTGGCTAGTCTTTATGTGTCTCTTCCCCAATATTGGGAAACAGGCCCAGAACCCAAAGGAGTTTTTCTTTCTGGCAAGTAGCGTGCTGCAGCTTCTTGGCTAAGCATGTAAACGGATAGGAAAACTGCTAAACTGTTGCGGGTAAATTACGCTCTCGGGTTAAAACATAAATAGCACTCTAAATCTTGTAAAAGTTGACCTTGGCCACGTAACACAACCACTTATTCACTACCAATAAAAATTCATTTTCAGTAAGATGCACTTGAAACTGTGTTACAAGTTGTCCAGTTATATTACTCCAGTAAACGAAACCAAGAACATTTTATTAATTAACACTGGTTCAGATCATTCGGCAGTACACAAGCTTAATTAACTGACGCGTAAACAGCGTGTGTCGTGTGATAATTTCGGTTGGTATTTTGAAAACGTACTCAAAGTCAAATTTTCAAAATGATTTCAAAAGCACACATAAATTCCGCTTCTTTCCTGCAGTTAAGTAACACATTAAACTGTAGTGAACTCTTCTACCATACTGTATTGTCAGGGACATTTTTACTTGGGTAGTACATGAATGGTGGAACGCGATAAAATATTCCAAGAATCTAGAACATTCCAGAAACTCCATGAACATTGGTCATTTTCTGCAAATACATGTATATTAATATGCACGTGTGTATTTACTTCACCTTTAATTATAAAATTGATGTTTTCATTTTGATATTTTAATTGAATACGTGTGTATTTAATGAACAAGAGTGTATTTACTCGTTTATTGTTAATGTACGTATCTCGAAGATTCTGGAAGCGTGTTTGCATTGTATGTAAAGGCGTATTTGACTACCACTGTGTGCACAGTACTTTTTGTGGTTTTTATTTTTGCCTTCCACTAATTTTCTGCAGAATGTGGTCGGTCTAAAAACGCAAGTGGTTTTGGCTTCACCTGTACGAGAAAACGAGATGGAACTGAAAGACCCCAGTGTACGATTTGCGATTCGGTACTGAGCAATGGAAATTTGAAGCCATTAGGACTGAGGGTTCATCTGAAAAGCAAACACATTAACCATGTTGGTACGTCGACTGATGCTTTTAAGCTGAAGAGAGTTCGCAATGATCAGAAAGCAACTCTTTCCTCACATGGTTTTGCTGCTCCTGAAAAACCTCTTTTGGAAGCCTCCTACAAAGTTTCGTACATGACTGTCACAGCAATGATGCCGCACACGATTGGGGAGACCCTCGTGAAACCTTGTGCACTGGAGATGGCAAAAATCGTGCTGGGAGAGGATACGGCGAAGAAATTAAGTCAGGTGCCTTTGTCCAACAACACAAAACACCAGAGAATTAAAGACATGAATCAGGGCATTTTTAACCAAGTTGTCGGCGAGATTAAACAAAGTCCTACGAAAATCAGCATGTAGCACGAATCAACTGATGTTTCAAACAACAGTCAATTGCTTGTATTTGTACGCTATGTACATGAAAAGAACACCAAGGAAGATTTTTTATAATCTTTGTGAAAGACTTGAAACAACCACCAAAGCAATTGACGTATTCCAGCTACTCCCATTGTTCTTTGATCCCCATGAGTTGGCATGGGATTTGGTTGGGTCTAAAACATTGCCAAAGAAACTTAAGAAATATATGGGGACAGTTGTACGAACAGTCAACTTTATTCGTGGACGTGCATTGCAGCATCGATTTGTTGGAAGTGAACAGAGTGTTACTGTACCACACAGAGGTACGTTGGCTTAGTCATGTCCGTGTTTTATCGCGTGTGGTATAACTTCGGAATGAAATCCTCGAATTCCTTAAGCATCACCCCTCCCCCTCCCTCTAGCCGATCATTTTGAAGATGAACATTTTATTGTTAGTCTGGGATATTTGGCTGATATTTTCAGTCTGTATCAATGCAGGGGAGGGATGTTGACATTGTTCAAACCAGGGGGAAAGTTGTCGCATTTACAAGGAAATTGCCTGTCTGGAGTCGCCGCGTTGAAAACCTGGTAAACTTTCCAATTCTTAACAATATCCTTATTGCAAATGGTAAAACATTATCTGTAAAAATACTTCATGAAATTAAGGGTCACTTGCAAGTTCTAAGTACAAATTTTGAGTGTTACTTTTCGGATATTGATGATCTTAGCATGGAATCCATTTGGATACAAAACCCTTTCTCGTTTGATATATCGAGATTGCCTGAAAACGATCCAGCGACGGATGATTTCGTTAACTTTCCAGAAGACCCAAGAATGAAGACCAATTTCGAAAGGGCTGGAATGGATGTCAAGCAGTTTTGGTGTGAGCAAATCCTAGCTTACATAAGCTTGGGAATAAGGGCAATAAATGTTATGGTTCCTTTCACAACTACGTATCTATGTGAAACAGGATTCCTTGGATTAGTAAATCTGAAATCAAAGTAGAGCAATCGACTTGATGTGTCAGATGACATGAGAGTAGCTTAGTCAGTAACTGTGCCCAGATTCCATGCTTTGATTGCACAAAAAACAACNAATAAATGTTATGGTTCCTTTCACAACTACGTATCTATGTGAAACAGGATTCCTTGGATTAGTAAATCTGAAATCAAAGTAGAGCAATCGACTTGATGTGTCAGATGACATGAGAGTAGCTTAGTCAGTAACTGTGCCCAGATTCCATGCTTTGATTGCACAAAAAACAACAGCAATTAAGTCATCAGATTAGTAAACGTGTGTTATGTAGTCGAGCTATTGAAAAAACTTGACCATTTATGTTTGTTTTTGTGTAATACTCAAATTTGAGAAGTAAAATTATTGGTTTATAGTCTTTTATTTAATGTTCCTTTCTGTTACTGTCATATTTGGCTGTCATATTTGGCAGTCATACTCCCAGTTACCTAGGGTGAGTGAAGTTATGTAATGGGCATGTAAAGGTAAAGGAGTAAATTGTTTTATTTAAATACTTGAGGCTTGCCTTAAAATATGAGCTGTGCTATTCAAAACGATCTTTTGAACTTTCTCATGAGACGGTCTGCCTGGGATTTGGTTTAGAAAATCTTCGGTACCTTTTTTTTTACAAGTCCTAATCCTCCGGCTATTACAGGGAAAGTTTTTGTTTTCAAGTGTTACATTTTCTAAAATTAAATTTCTAGATCTCTTTATACTTGCTGAGCTTCTCAGAAACCTTACTTGAGATATTCCTATCAGATGGTACACCCATATCGATAAAAAAACAGGTGTTGTTTGTCTTATCTTTGATCACAATGTCAGGACGATTTTCCTAAATTGTTCGGTCTGTGTGGCCAGGAAAATCCCATACGATTTTAACATCGTTGCCTTCGATGACTGGTTCAGGGTGGTGCTCGTACCAGTTTCTGTTGCTTTCTGTTGAGTACTCTGCATATTTTCATATGCAAGTATTGACTGACCCTGTCATGCCTGTTCTTATACTCGTTTGGTGTTAATATTGTGCATCCAATGACAAGGTGATCAATCGATTCAAGCTTTTCCTCGCAAAATCTGCATTTTCAATCGATACCGTTAAAGAGGGCATGTGCATGGTAATTACGGGTGAACAAACTCTGATCCTGCACAGCAAGTATAAAACCCTCACTCTCCCCTTTAAGTCCAGAGATGCTCGGTCATTGATAAGTTGCCTTTTCATCAACAGAGACATTTTTGCTTCGAATCACAAACTGTACGTTGAGAGCTTTATCTTGCCACTTATGTTTTAACTTTTTAAGTCCCAAAACTTTCGCTTTTCGTTTTGTCTTTTTTTTTTTTTGCTATGGCTGCGGTTGCAAGTTCTTCATTTACATTTTCAATCTCCAATTACAATTCTGGAGAACTTATTCAATTCTTCTTCATGAAGCTTTTTCGAATTTTCGTGAGAATGTACAAGTTGCAGCATCCAATCGTCAGTGTTTCAAGGGTATTCCGCGATCCCAATAGTAGATGTTTTGTAAGGGAGCTAGAGCAGGATCACGCCCCGTCCTCCTTTGTTTCTTAGTAAATACAGCCTGTCGACATCTGATTTTGGATGGTGCATTCTATTACACATTAATTGTTTCCTTATCTTTGTATCTAATCTTTTAATCTCATTCATACTCCAATTAATAACATTAAAACTTTAAGTTACAACTGGTATTGCTAGTGTAGTGATCGCAGTAATCCGGTTCTTGGAGTTTCTGTTTTCATAATTGATCTCACCCTTCACAAACATTCTTTTCTAATTTTTTCCTTTTTCAAAATAATAATAATAATAATAATAATAATAATAATAATTATTATTATTATTATTATTATTATTAGTAGTAGTAGTAGTAGTACTACTACTACTACTACTATTACTACTACTACTAATATTACTACTACTCCTACTACTATTACTACTACTACTAATATTACTACTACTACTACTACTACTACTACTACTACTACTACTACTATTACTACTACTACTAGACTATCTTCGAAGCTCTTCTTCTTACCTTTGGCCCGCTTGAGGAAAAGGTTGACCGATTTGGTCCCCTCTCCTAAAAGGATGCCCACTTCTGGTCCAGTGAGACACTAAATCTGTTGTTAAAAAATGGATTTCAGCTTTTCCAAGCCCGCCTGTCATTTGTGATTTCATCGAAAAGCTTATATCTATTTTTGTGTAGATAACGAACTTGTTTACAACTTTTCAGATCAAAATAGTGAAATCTTGGGATACAGTGTTCTTAACGAATACCATTTGGGAAGACTTCTGAATGTCTGCGGATGTTAAAGGCTAGGTATAAGGATAACAGTATCAGTATGATAGGTATAAATCAACTCTTGATAGTACCGTACCGTAGTGAAATACATAATTGGTTTAATATCAATTTTTGCTGATTTTTTACCACCAGGTGTAAGAATTTAAAAATTCTACTGGCAATTTATTTTCTTCATTTATGTTTAATAAGATTTTATTCCAGCAATTTTTATTTTACCTTTCCTGAGGCAACAT